>JAECMU010096300.1:0-10097 GCA_016106625.1 Dracogyra subfuscus | reverse complement strand
AAATAATGACTCTTTGTAGAGGTTTTCCACCACAAGGAATTCCAATACGAACTCTGTTTTGAGATATACAAAGTCATATGTCCAGTTTAGCTACTGAAACTTTCAATTTATTTCAAATTATTCATTATTGTTCAAACATCTACCTTCATATTTACAAAGGGATGTGCAGTAGACTCCAGCATTTACAGTTCTCAGTACATGGTTGTTCACAACCACAATGCAAAAGGATGGAGCAGGCTTTATTAGCATCTTCAAGAGTTGTCCAATGTGGCATCCAGACACCGCGGCCATCCGTGTACCACCCCCATTCACTTAAGTCTGGAATTTCCTGCTAAACTGACGTTGTCTGATTCCAGTAAAACCCTGTCTGAAACAATGCCCTCTTGATATGCTCAAACAAAGCAGCCTGTATGTGTGGTATATTCTCCAGAGTAATTTTGCCACTTGTAAAAAGATGATGCCTCGCTTCATTCACTTTGGCCAATCCACATGTCTTGCTGTACATGACAACGACAGATCGTTCCAGGTTTTCCATGTGCTGAGACTATAGGCTGAAGATGTTTGGGTCAGTGGTCAGTGCTACAAGTGTTTCAGTAAGACCTGGTGTATTTTGTGAAGATGCCCAGGCAGTCTTCTTACCACATCCAAGGAATTGAGATGTCGTGTCACATCCTGTAATCGCCTGGAAAAGTGGCAATGCCAGAGACTTAGTAGGCCCAAGACTGGAGGAGATGTCATGGGTGAGAATATCACGGATTTTTTCCCCCAGTACCGACGTTCACCCACAGCTCCGAGAGACCAAGTGTGGAGAAGAAGCGTATCGCAAGGAAAACCACATCACTATCAACTGTACGAATACAGGCTCTTTGGTGTCCATGTGCAACAGCATGCTTCAGGTGAAGAAATATCCTTGTGACTGCCTCGCTGTAGTTACAGGGTTGCATACCGGATACATCACATAGGCTATTACAGAGAACACTCTAATATTTGGTACTGAGAAGGAGTTTTCCACCAAGATCATTCTTGACAACCTCTTCACTGAGGAAAGGGAATAACTCTTTGTTTGTTATCATCATTTTTGAGGAATACATTGTTCCAGTCATGCTTTGGTATGCACATGCGGCCATCCCCAATCCTTGTACGTGCACCCATGTCACGTGTCAGAGATATGGGTAGTCGTCCCATACAGCATCTAAACGTTCAAGGTTTGGGGTTGTCTAAGACTTCAATAATGGTATCATGTGTTTCGTAGCATACTCAGCAAAGGATATTGCTGATGTAGGATGCACCACATGCACAACGGCTGCCATTCTTCTTTCTCTTATTTATTTGTGGACTGTTCTTCTAAAATGTTCCCAATTATATAAATATTCGACCGAGCAGTCAATTATTTTTTAAATTGTTTTTTGGCTTGTAACTTTTTTCTTTTCTTTTTTTTAAATTCCATTACATTTTTTTTCGAATTGCTATTTTCAAAAGTCTGCCTATTTTCAATATGAAGAAATGCCCGTTGTTACATCTTGATCCATGGGGTGAAAGTTAAACGATTGTTTAGTTGTTTTCACGTTCATCGCGATGTGAAGAAACGCCCGTTGTTACGTCTTGATCCATGGGGTGAAAGTTAAAAGTGTGTTTTGTTTAACGACTCGTAGTCAATAGAGGAAATCCGCTACATTTTCTTAATGCAGCAAGGGACCTTTTATATGCACTTTCCCCACATACATTAATGAATGAGTGCGTGGGTGGGTCCTAGCTCAGTCGGTAGGGCGTTCATTTGACGTGATTAATGAATGTGTGCGTGGGGTGGGTCCTAGCTCAGTCGGTAGGGCGTTTGCTTGACATGTTTTAGTCATAGGATCGAACCTCCTCGGTGGACCCATTATCTGATAGGGTTTTATTTCGACCCAACCAGCGGTCTACGACATGCATATCAAAGACCGTGGTATGTGATGTCCTGTCTGTGGACGCATGCATATAAATATCTGTCTTGCTAATGGATACAATACAGAGGATTTCCTATTGGCCTGTTGAGTGAGTGAGTTGGGCCATCTGTGTCCTCTCCCCATGTTTCCTACTCATATGGATGTAGCAGAAAAAATAAACCTTCAGTGAGGGGATTCGAACCACGGACGTTTAGTACGAGATTACAGCGTTCTACCTTCTAAGCTGATAGGGAAGTTCCCACTAGCTACTTCCAGTAAGAAGGAAGGAAGGAAATGCTGTATTTAATGACACACTCAAAACATTGTATTTACGGTTATATGGCGTCAGACATACGGTTAATGACCACACACATATTGAGGAAACCTGCTGTCGCCAAATCATAGGCTACGCTTTTTGATTAGTGACCTTTTATATGCACCATCTCATAGACAGGATGTCACATGCCACGGCCTTTGATGTGGTGCACTGACTGGAACGAGGACTAGCCCAATGGGCCAACTGACGACGATCGATCCAAAACCGACCGTGTATGAAGCGAACACTTTACCACTGGGCTACGCCTCGTCCCCTTGCCAGTAGGCATAATTTATGCAACCACTACTACATGCTTCCCCCTTACGTAAAGCTAATTATACGTTCCGGAGTTGTGGGCCACGGGCAGTTGAAATGTTACGGGTCATGACTGGGTTATAGTTGTATTGTTGTGTTATGAACGCACTCAATCCCTACGTAGCCTCCACACATAACAACAAAAATCACCCTCCACTAAGGGGATTCGAAACTCGGACTTTCTGGACATGAATCCAACGCTCTACCAACTGACCTAATAGAGACATTTCCACTAGCTGTTGCAAGTACGAGCACTACTACGTGGATATGTACCACTACACATTTTATTTTAAAGGGACACTCCCGAGATTGCTGCATTGTAATATATTTCCGACTAATACAATATTTCTACGATTAAACTTACACAATATATATATTTTCTTGTATATTCAATGTGTTTCTGGTCGTCATAATATTTATAAGAAGCCCAAACTGGATTTCGTCTTCAAATACTTTCGTACGTACAAACAAATATGTTTTAGGAAATAAAATGAAAATTAACTTAACACGTTTAATATAGAGCAACTAATATTCTAAACAAGAAAATATATTTAAGGTGTAAGTTTAATCGTAGAACTATTTTATTAGTCGATAGCATCTTAAAATATTGCAGCAAACTCAGGAATGTCCCTTTATACCCAAGGTGTACTAAGGTTGTTGTCACTAATCATTGGTAGTGATATGAGGTGTGGCAGGATATGCTCCACTTTTACGAACACCTGCTATCAGTACTGTGTTTACAGTGATTCTTGAGTGCATGCCATCTGAGCTATATTTATTCCACTGAACTCGATCCTGTTCTAGTTCTGGTTTCCTAAGCTAGGGATGACGAGGGAGGACGCATCATGTTTCGTATCTCCTTATGGAGGGGCAGTCGGTTACGGAAGCAATCACGACCTTGCCTAACATCCTTTCAACTCTAACATGTGCAGATATACGAGTTTATATCGGATTATGGTTTCGTTGTTCAGATGTGTGAGTTTATTAAAGAGATAGCTCCTTGTTTTTAAACACTAAGGCGCACTTCTTACTAGGATCCTAGCTTCAACACGTAAACATGTACACGAAGTTTGGTTAATTTACAAATCTGCAACAAATGAGAATACAACAGAGTGAAACAAGAGTCTGTAACGTTGAGATACCCTTAAAATAGGCAAACATGTGACTCCATACTCGTTACTGACGTGCGTGGCTGTTTTAAAACTATGCAAAAACACACCACTTCGTGGCATTAGAAACACCAGTATGACCAGAAACACTTCGGCTGTACGGAGTTGGATACTCTAATAAATAAACTACCAGTAGAGTTATATGTTTTAAGTGTTTACAATTTAGGATATGTCCCTTTAATACTGCATATATTTATACCATTATGTGAGATATTGTTAGAAGAACTTGCATCTTTAATAATAATTATTTTATTTTGCAGGCGATTCTCTGAATACATCATAGTTGAAGCATGTCAACACAGGCATCATGTTGGTCAAACCAAACATCCAACTTCACCGATACTGATAACGGAAACTATTCTGATAGAGAACTTAATCCCAATTTTGGGCCATCTCTGCACGGCTGGCCATATTTCAATTGACATGGCTGGGCCACTGGGCCTCTATTCTGGTTATAGCAATAATGGTTACCATTGGAAACACCATGTTGTTCATAATGATGAGCGATTCCAAGTTGTCTTCACTCTCCTACAGCGTGTACCTGAAATTCCTTGCTGTGTCTGACACATTGGTCCTCAGCGAAGCGTTGTTCCGGCAGACTCAAATACGTTTAAAATTGCCGATGGTTGCAGACACAAACGATGCTCTATGTAAAATTGTCATCGGCTATCAGTTACTGACGAAATGTATGTCGCCATGGTTGGTGGTAGGACTTACTATCGACAGATTCGTATGTGTCTGGTTTCCACTAACGATGGGAACATTCTGCACAATGAAGAAAGCCAGTGCAGTCTGTTCGTCCATGGTTGCTGCAATCATCGTGTTATTGATACAAAATTTGGTTGTAGCGAATTTGAAATATGGCAGATGTCAATTGGCTGGACAGATTACCTACTATTTCACGTTCCTTCATCTGATAGTAGCTACATTGCTGCCCTGTGTTGTTATCCTCGCCTTCAACATCGTTATAATTGCCCGCATCAGACACAGCAACGAGTTTCGAAACATGTTCATACGTAACAGGGCAGAGTCTACGAAAGACAGTTCAACGCACCCCCTGGTGTTAATCTCGATACTGGCCTTCGTGACCTTGCTGCCAGTCTCCACTTCAGATGCCATCACTGTACTGCTGTTTTTACTGAAAAGAGACATACAAGCCGTGTTACTGAGCAATACATTGTGGCCAGCTGAATTTCGCACAAAATGTGTTCATATTGATGGCAAGTTCACACAACTATCGACAAATTATGAAGAGTAAACTCCGATGCTTTTGTATCAAGTGGAAACAAACACGGCATAAGGCACCAGCACCTAGTGTTGGTTCCACAGTAAATACGGACGATATTTCACAGGCAGTGGCTACATAAAATACCATACAATCAGAAATGCCAAATCCATAGTTTGCATTATCGACATTATTGTTGAGGAATATATTATATGTAACAAATTTAGAAGTGTCATGCTGATAGATTATAGTCAGGTCACAGGTTCAAAAACACCAGATTCATAGTTTACATTATCGACGTTATCGCTGAGGAATATGTTATATGTATTACAATTTAGAAACGTCATTTTGACAGACAGTATTATAGTCCGTATAACCAATGTGCTGTTGTTATTATTGTGAATAAATGTTTCTAGTTTAGTTTGACGAAAATTAAAAAAAGGATAAGTTTTATTTACATACAGTTCTTTTGTTCTAGAATATTTTTCGAACTAGGCGTTTTTTAGTTATCTATCAAACTGTTATATTTTACAAACGATTAAGTGCTAAATATTCGTAGAACTAAATATTTCGATCACCACAATTCGTGACATAACACTCATGATATAAGTATTTAAAATAATAATAACAATTAAACAAAATTATTTTAAAATATGTTTGTTGTTGTGGTTTTTTGTTTGTTTGTTTGTTTTTGTTCTTTCTTTCTTTTTCTTTTTTTCTTTTTTTTCTTTTTTCGGGGGTGGGGGTGGGGAGTTTATAAACTGACATTGCATGAATATTGACAAATGCTACTACAGAACCAATTTGTTTTGGTCTAGGACACATTTGAAACCATTATACCAAGTTTGGTTGAATTTTGCCTACGGGATGGTGAGGAGACGTAGAACATGTCTCAGACAATTATAGACCAAGACGGCCATATTGAATATAGAATAGGCCTTCAAAACAGGAATACTTGAGCTCGATAGTCCAATTTAGTTTGTGTTAGCCACTGTAAAACATAACACCTATATTGTTTGCAAACACATTTTATTGTACAAAGAACAAAATAAATGGGCACAAGTTAGAACACGTATGAGACCCTCTTTTATACATGCAATATTCTTGGACCCCTTCTAACCTTTCGCTTCTTTTCTCTTTTTTGTTTTTTTGTTGTTGTTTTTTTCTTTCTTTTTTTTCTTCAAATCCACAGTTGGAACCTCTGCAGTAGATATCGTCTAACTGCACGGGAAGATGAAACTAATAACGTTTAAACATATTATTTGATGCCCTTGAATATGATTGTAAATTGTTACTTTTGAAAGTCTACAAAAGAGCTCCTTCATCTGGATAGCAAGCTCATTCCAATCATGCCTATGAATCACGATATCATCAACATAAACTTGACATCTATGCATCCCAGCCATTACCCGATTCATCAAACGTTGGAAAGTTGCTTGATAATTGTTCATTCATTCATAACAAGTGATACATTTAGATATATTTAATAATAAATTACAAATTATAGACATGTATCACTTGTTACTTGTTTGTTTGGTGTATCATTAGTGTGTGCTCTGGGCTTTGTTGTTCATGGTATGTTAGTTCTGCGTTCTGAGTATGATGATTTACCACAACCATAGAAAGGTTAGAATGAGAATGTAACACCAGATCTCCTCATCCATGACTTTCCGCCTACAGTTGAAACACGAGATAGGATTCATGGAATCATCCACTAATTTGTCAAATTCCAATTTTACTCGGTATTTTGTAGGGATACCTTCTTGATAGTGTATGCTTTTGTTTTGTTGTGTGTGTGTGTGTGTGTGTGTGTGTGTGTGTGTGTGTGTGTGTGTGTGTGTGTGTTTTCTTGTTGTATTTGTTTTGTTGTCTTTTCTTTCTTTCTTTCTTTCCTTCTTTCTTTCTTTCTTTCTTCTTCTTTTTTTTTTTTTTTATTTTTTATTTTTTTTTTTTTTTAGGGGGAGGGATTGCGTAAAAGGTCAGGCTACATGCACTTATAATTATAATGTGTTTTTTAAGCTTTAACATCAATTGTTGCAATTTAAAGGATTCCAAAACATTTATAATGCTAAATATAAGCTTTCTCGTCAGCTTAAGATGATTACACTCCTCCAAAATGTGGCGAAGTCAGTGTACACTGACAGTGTTCACACTAAGGAGGAAGGTTCTCCTTTAAAATAAACGAATGCGTCATATATGTACGTCCGACTATGTAGCGGGTTTCCTATGATGACTATGAGTCAGACTTACTAAATGTTTGACATCCAATACTCCATTATTAATTAATCGATGTGTTCATGTGCTGTCGTTACCTTTAGATATATTTCATCGTATTATTATTGTTGTTGTTATTATTTTTTTATATATAGTTTATGTCTACAGTCATTGGCTGATACAAAATACAAAATAAAATATATTCAGTGTTTTAAAATGCGTTCATTTTTATTAACATCATTTCATGAAAACATATCAAGAGTTAAAGTATAATATGTTTTATAGACTTGGTGTCGTTGAAACAATTCACTGATATGGTGATCGCTGGAAAATTTTATAAATAGGTGATCCGTAGGAAGATTTACAAATCACAAACAAGCGAACCAAAAAAATCATCACATAAACACAGTATTTAACAAATATATTGAACATTTCTCGTTGTAAATAACTCTATTATTCATCTTTTGAAATCAAAATGGTAGTTGATTGATTTCCACTGCATTTTAATTCGTACTAAATTAGCTCACCAGACGCATACAGGTAAAAAATAATTAGGGTCTGAAAAATAAACACCGTGAAAGACTGCCGCAAATGGCTTGTTATATCTGATTAGTAGCAATTACACATTTTGGAATACACTGTCTTTGACTGTTGATTTGGGTGATGGTTTTACTGCAACAAATGAAACAACATCACACATATGTAAATAGGATTAATGTTGAGCTCGAGAATTCAATGTACCTATTTTGTTTCAATTTAAAGGGACATTCCTGATTTTGCTGCAACATTTTAAGATGCTATCGACTAATAAAATGTTTCTACGATTACACTTAACGTATTAAATATATTTTCTTATTTAAAATATTAGCGGCTCTATATTAAAAGTGTTTCTGGTCGTTTTAATATGTATACAAGCTTAATTCTTATTTTATTTCATATATTAAGACGACCAGAAACACATTGAATATACAGACATTGACAACAAAATATATTTAATATGTAAATTTAATCTTAGAAATATTGTATTAGTCGGAAATATCTTACAATGCAACACACTCGGGAATGTCCCTTTAAGTAAAACTGACTTTATATCGTGGCCAAGCTAGGTCAACACAAACATATATCATTTGACCGTTATGGCCAATCCATCTGCCCATTTACAATTGAAAACGAAATAGCGGTTAATTTGTTTTGTGACTGTTACATCAGGTACAGCCATTCATGTTGTTAACAAAATAATGACCACAGTGTATAGGCTGTTGTTATACGCAGATACAATAAATACATGTATTATGCGGGATGTATGGTGGTTGTTATTAGCAGGTGGACATCCGTGAAGTAACTGTGTCTAAGACATGAGAGTTGTCTCCCATATGTTCGTGTGCATGTGTATGTGTAGGTATATGCCATAGAATGTGTTTCTAGAAACATGTTCCAAATAGTCGGAAACCAATGTGTTATTTAATTAATTCGCACTTCTTCGCAAATAGTGTAATCGTTAAAAGGGCACTTACAACAAGAACGTTGTTTTGTGGAACGGCTAGACAATTTATGTGTGCCAGCCTAAAACTCACCATTAGTCATCACGATTAACCTCAGCTACGATTGTTTCGTGGAACGGGATCCCAGTTATAACCTGGAAGCAGCTAATCGTGTCTTATTCATATATCACACATATATGTGTTATTCGTGTTGGTTATCAAATATAATGAATGATGTCCTCGCCAACAAGTGTGCACTACTATACATTATGTTTAAAGGGACATTCCTGAGTTTGCTGCAATATTATAAGATGTTATCGACTAATAAAATAGTTTTACGATTAAACTTACGTATTAAATATATGTTCTTGTTTACAATATTAGCGGCTCTATATTAAACGTGTTTCTGGTCGTTATAATATGTGTACAAGGTTAATTTTCATTTTATGTCATTAAACAAATTCGTACGTAAGAAATTATTTGAAGACAAAATCCAGTTTGGGCTCCTTACAAATATTAATACGACCAGAAACACATTGAATATACAGACACCGATATTCTAAACAAGAACATATATTTAATATGTCAATATAATTTGTCTAGAAAAACAGCGCTGATTCATTTTAAACAGCTTTTATGCCATGCCACGCCTATCTGAATTTGAACGTCCCCCGCGGTCGGGATACTCGAAACTGGAATGGCGCACAACGAGGTCGCAAGACGTTTTGGCGTGCATCGAAACACGATACAGCATTTGTGACGACGTTGCCAACAGCAAGGCAACACCAGAGACAGTCCACGTTCAGGACGCCCGCGTGTGACGTCACAAGCACAGGACAACCATATTCGGGTAACACATCTTCTGAATCGATTTCGGGCGGCAACTTTGACAGCCAGAACCATCCCTGGGTTGAGAGCTACGACGTCACGAAAATGAGCGTCTAGCATGGAGCAGATGGCACTTACGATTCATCCATCGCAACTGGTCAGGTGTGCTATTAACCGATGAGTCCAAATTCCATTTGGACAGTAGAGATGGTCGAAATGGAGTCGACAGACGTCTTAACGAACGCTACGCTGACGCTTGCGTTGTGTAGCGTGCAGGTTTCGGCGGCGGGAGCGTCATGGTGTAGGGAGGCATCACATCACACGGGAAGACGCAACTGGTGATTTTGGCTGGAAATCTGACTGCCGTACGCTACAGGGATGAGATCGTAAGACCGTATGTGCTCCCGTTGCTTCAAGGTCAACGTGGCGCCGTCGTGTTGCAGCAAGACAACATGTAGTGACCGACTTCCTGATATAGCAGACTGTCAACACACTGCCTTGGCCCGTTGTTTCGCCTGACCTGTCGCCCATTGAGTACGTATGGAACGAACTAGAGAGACGCCTACGTCTCCTGCCAAATCAGCCATTGACCTTGAACCAACTGGGCCGTGACCTTGTTCAGGTCTG
>JAECMU010096219.1:0-32035 GCA_016106625.1 Dracogyra subfuscus | reverse complement strand
TTAATTACTACAAAGGTCAATATACCTGTAATCATCAAAGAAAACTTTGAAAAATAAATATTTTTCTAATGAGGACCTATTTCCTAAACCGGACTATATCAAGCTGCTACAACTAATAACGACACGACAAATGGTGGTGTGGTGCCTTTTAGGAAAGTAACATGGAAACATATTATCTTCATGTGTTTCTCTTTCGTCAAGGTCAATCATGGTTCTTTGAAATCAGCAGTCTATTCTTTATTTTTCAGGCCATGGTTCATCATAAGCATGCGCTGTTGTCATCAGTATAGATTGTATAAAGTAGATGGTAGATAGCTTGTAGCTAGCAAATCGAAATCAACATGGCAGATGGCATTTCAGCTAGATGTCTCATATGCAACAAGGGAGAGACTTCTTTGTCGCTTTGTGACTAATCCTAGCCTTGATATTATCACATCAATCAAGGACTATGCCGTAAAATGATCGGAACTGGGTGAACCTGAACTAAAGCCTCTAGCTGATTACATGACACACGTAACTGAACCTGAACTTAATCTGGTTCGGTATCATTCTAACTGTAGAAAAACTGTTGGTAACAAACTGCTTACTGAAAGAGTAGCAAAACGGTCATGTTCCCCAGTTGACATGACAGCTCCGCGTAAAGTTGGACGTACGTCAACCTCTGGTTATTGAAGTCGGCTTCGTAGAGCAAGCAGTTCAAAACCAAAGGAAAAAATGTGTGTCTTTTCACCATGTTCGTATGAAAGTAAGGAAGAGCTTCACATGGTAACAACTGATAACAGAGGACAAACACTTCTCGACATAAAGCAGAAAACAACTGACGACCACGTCAGAACGTGTTTATCCAGTCTTCATGAACCTGGGGATGCTCGCTCAAGAAAAGTGGTATCATTCAAGTTGCATTCAAGATGCCCTGCGGTCACTTCCGGTTGTAAGCATAGCTCAGTCTGATTTTGATGTCAGACAGCACATATCAGATATTCAGCTAATGATGTACGTGGAATCTTGTTAAAGATCCATTCAACGTGGATGGCCAAACAGATTGTCCGTGTGGGAAATTGCGTGAGGAGCGACAGCTGTTAGCAAGATTCCTTGTAATTCAACAGTCTCGACCAAAATTGGTTCCAAAGTTGCCGGCTACTATTGGAGACTATAAGATGTCTATTCTTCCAAGATCTCTGTTTGCTAATGACAGATCTCTTCTAATCCCTACCGATAAGAGCAGCTTAATGCATGCAGTTGAGGAAGAAGGAATCAGTGGAACCATCGGATATGTCTGCAGTAGTGCAAGATGTTGAGGTTGAAGTTGATACAGACTCTATGATGATTGATCTTCCACTTGAAGAAAATGATGTGAATGAAGCTGCGATCATATTTGACAGCATGGCTGTCTTGCAGAGTATGAAGAAGACTTCTGCAATGACGAAGATTTCCCATCTGAAGACAGCATTTGTGAAAAGAATCAACCACTTGATGAAGGGGTATACAGAGGTCCGCATCATATTCGACAGATACTTGGAAGTGTCCCTTAAGGACAAAACCGACGCAAAACGAGCGTCCAAATCCTCTGCAATGGAGTTCATGGTGCACGATGAGATGGACATTGCAAAGGTTCCATTAAAAGAACTGGCCCCGTGATTATAAACCTTAAAATCTAGACTTTAATAAAGTTCAGACTTTAACGTCATGGCAACGCCATTCAAATAGGATTACGTTAAAGTCTGGACTTTAAGTTTTATAAGCATGGGCCCAGCTGTCCAACTCAAAAACAAAATCCCAGCTGACTGAGTTGCTGGCTGAAACTCTTCTAAAGGCATTTGAGAACACAAACCAAGACCTGGTTGTGTCCTATATTGACAAAATCAGATCCAACCGTTCTGAGCTTCTTCAACAAGACATGAAACCAACTTGATGTTGATTGCCGGTTTGTCTTTCGGTATGCCAATGGCTGAAATCAGGCTCTTGAATGACGGTCAGGGTGATCAAGGTACACTGAGTATTCTTATATCATACAGTTAGTTTATTCAAAATATGTTGCAACTACCTGGATGGTGTCAAGTTCAATATTTGACTTGCTTCCGCTAACTTAAAGGAAGATAACGTAGGCCTATCAGATATGTACGATAAGCACATGTGATCTTGACCTTTGAATGTGACCTTCAGCACTGATGAGCTTAAAATGAGTTTAATCATATTGCCTGATGTTAATACTGTAAGGGCACTCACTTATATCATCAAAATCATTTCATTACATAACATGATTTGACACTATCTGTAGCAGAATGGTCAGAAAAAGGTCAAGGTCATTAAAAGGTCATATGACCCCTTTAAAAGGACGTGAAAATTTGTTACCATCCATTTTCATGATTATCACATCCAAATAAAACAAAATCCACCCTTAACTCAATTTGGGCATTCAAATCCTACGGAATGACATAACCAACCACACTATTATGTAATTATAGTATTTGTATTATGGGTTTCTGTTTGGGGGTACCTGTGTGATGAAACGGCCTTGAACATTAAGTCAAAACGGCCAAAGAAAAAAGTTAAAACGGCCAAAGAAAATGGTCAAGACGGCCAAAGATTTTTGTTTGTTTGTTTGTTTTTGTTTAATGACGCACTCAACACATTATAATTACGATTATATCGGCGTCGGACATATGGTTATGTTGAAGAAAAAAACACAGTGGTCAACTGACGGGGATTGATCCTAGATAAACGGCCAAAGAAGACAAAAACAGATAGGCCTAGCGACAGTTAATGCGATTTTTTCTAAAAAATATTGTTCCTACATTTATTGAAAGGGGAGGGGTAATGGACCATCTCGGCTTTCCGGGTGAATGCGTAACGTCTAAATGAGTTCCTAGTGGCGCTGCTCACCCGGGGGCCACAACGGGCCTATCCCCCAAGTAAAACAAATATGCTTATTGATCAATTTTGATTTACAAAATGACACAAATACTTAGGTGCGCAGACTTAGGTGCCACCAGTGTATGAGTTATCGTAGGGCTTACAAAATGTTTAGGTACAGCTCTCCACCAACCACCAAATTGGAGTAAGATACGTATTCATGAAGTTTAGATACACGTGACAACAATAATTAAATGTTCCTACTAAACACCTGGGGCGGATCCAGCTTTTCTGATGAGGTGGGATCCAAGACAAAAAGGGCACCATAACATAATGAAAAGGCACTATAGAAAAATTACACACGGTTCACATGGACCATAATATAATAGTGCTACAATAGGGACGCTGGCATAATAATAATAATTTAAAAAAAACTAAATACATTTGTAAAAAAACCCTAAAAATCCTAAATAAAAGGGGCACTTCTCAAATTTTAAGGGGTGGGTGGGTCCGGACCCCTTGGACCCCCCCTCTAGATCCGCCTCAGAACATTCCAAAGACACACAAAGACATATACAAATTGACAGACATTTAAAATTGAACAAAATAACATAAAATTTTACAAAGACGCACAGAAATTTACAAAGACACAAAATTTGACAAAATCACATTGCAAATGACAGAAGCATAAAGACAGTCATGCAAAGCCGCACAGAAATTTACAAAGACAAAAATTTACAAAAACGCATTTAAAAATTAAAAATGGGGAAAAATGCATAAAAATGTATAATCTTTAAACTGCTAATTAAGCAGAGAATACCTCGCAAGGTTCAGTAGGAAATCAGCTGTTCGTTCAGTTTCTTTGAGCTGATAATTAGACAACAGACCGGCTGTATATGTGATATTCTAAGTACTTGTACGTTTATTATAAAACACAATACGTATTATTTGAAACACTTTATTAATAATAGAAATATAACTAATAGGCTAATGATAATAATAATAATAATAATGGTTCTTTGCAGAATGACCACACATATAGGGAACAATAATATTTGTGAAAACAGAACACGCATTATTTAAAACATTTTATTATTAATACGGTAATATTAATAATAGTAATATAAACAACAATACTACTACTACTATAAACTAATATTTATTAACCATTGGTGGAAACTAATATTTATTAATCATTCGTGGTGCCGTTTTAGCCAATTCATGGTTCCGTTTTGACCACATATTTTGGTGCCGTTTTAGCCAACATGAGGTTCCGGTTACAGGTTTGTAGATTAACCAAAATTTTAATTTATTTTCACTGGATGGAACAATGGCGTGCAACTTTAAAAAGTTGAAGAATACTTTGTTCTCTAATACTAAGCATGTACATCAAAACTGATAACACTGAAACTTTCAGTCAAGGTACACAATTCATTTTATTAAGGTACACATCAAATGATGATTTATTCATACTCTGCAGTATATCTTATTGCTTAGAATACATCCTGAAGACCTGTAGATCACAAAATCTCTTGGTATCTGAAGGGATTCATGGTGCTGTCCATAACTTATATGTGTGGAAACTGCTAATTAAATTTACAAATGTGCTAATCAAAACACAAAATGATTAGCAGCATGTGCTAACCATTTTTTTCTGTACAAATTATTCCCTGTGGTCAGTCTCCAGTATTTATTATTATTATTATTATTATTATTATTATTATTATAATTTTTATTATAGCGTACCCTCTATCCAGGGAGGAAACAGAGGACAGGTAGTCAACAGGACCCAGGAAGTTGTATTAACAAAACAGAATATCATAGAATGCTGAACAATTTTTTTTATATTTGCAGGGCACAATATTTCACGCGAACCGTCGTTCTGTTCGCGTGTCGGTTATGCAGAATTAAATTTACGCGAACCACACATCGGTTATGTCATGACCTGTAAATGTTCAGAAATTAAAACTTGCAAACTTCACGATTACAGAAGGTTTATTCATGCAGACAATGATATTCCGACAAATGTTTTAGACTGATTTTTAGATACTTGATGCACAGTAAACAATGTTATATTGCAACATTTGCAACCAAGCTACACTTTTAAAAATGTTTTAAAGAAATGTGCTCGAACCGCTTGGGATGGCTAAATTATCTGCTGCTATTTTATATAAAGGAATATATGTAGAGATGCTATTGGATTGGCTATAATTATACATATGTCAAAAACAGTTTGAAGGTAAATAGGAATCCAAAAGTGTCACTGTAAAGTGAAAGTAGCATAGCCACCGCAAGACGCAAAAAGGAATCCCTTCAAATGATTATGTATCTATTTTAAAGGCGTCCCATTACTTACAGTACGCACATGCGTAATGCAAAACAAAATCTATAAAAAATTGAGAAGAGTTCGAAGCTGTCTGTAATTGTTCTATAAAATATCCTCTTAAAATTGACTCGAAAAAAAAGATTAGAATGCATCTACTGGCGTCGTGAGTTTCAAACTTTTCACAGGGGGAGACCTCCCGAATTCTCTCCGCTACGCCCCTGTATTTTGTTTCAGTACTGGGGCTCATATTCCGTTCTCTTATAACATTGCTAACTTTAGCAAACATTAAAGACATTAGTAAAATTATTTCTTTTGTATTTGTTTTAACTTTATGTTTAAGCTAAAAACTATGTATTTAAAATATAATTTCAACGTAATTTTGAGGTAACCGATCAGATAACCCACGGGTTACGCAAATATAATTCACGTAACCGAACAGTTGATTACCTAGGTAAAAACAACGTGAACCAACTTCCGGTTGCCTCAGATTTCGAAATATTGTCCCCTGTATTTGTTTTACATTCATTCACACCTAATTTAATTGATACACACCCACACACACACACACACATCATTCATACTAGTATATTCCCTCAGCTTCCCAGTCACAGATAAAGTAATACCATGAAAAAACAACCTGTAATAATCTTAAAACAGGTATGAACTGCTGGGAGCAAAGCCACAAAGATATTTAATTGGACATTTTATCAAAGAGCGGTTGATACAACACCCACTTTTTATTAAACTGATGCAGATTTCTTCCCTGGTAGATTGAATATTCAATTTTATATCTATGATGAACTTCCTTTTGGAAATGTTTAAAGTTGAGATTTGATTTTTGGACTTTGCATTTGTAAATGTGAAATATTTATGACTAAGTTTGTCACTGAAAATATCAAATGTCAAGGTCACACTGGCCAGTCTCCAGTATTTATTACTGTTTGTCACTGAAAATATCAAATGTCAAGGTCACACTGGCAGGGCTTTAGATTGCATTAAAGTCGAGGCGATAAACGTTGTGCCCAAAATACAGATGCCCAAATTAAGTATAAACATACTGACCTCAAAATATCTTCCCTCAAAACCACTGAAATATTATGTTTATTTTCATTAAAACAGCTATAAATGCATTTCTGAATATTAACAACTCTCCAGTAGCTGTTATAATGATAGTATTGACTTAAGATTACCTTCCTGTACTTAGAAAAAAAAAGTCTCCAGTATTTATTACTAAGTTTGCCACTGAAAATATCAAATGTCAAGGTCACACTGGTCAGTCTCCAGTATTTATTACTAAGTTTGCCACTGAAAATATCAAATGTCAAGGTCACGGTGGTCCGTCTCCAGTATTTATGACTAAGTTTGCCACTGAAAATATCAAATGTCAAGGTCACACTGGTCAGTCTCTTACTATATCATAGTATATGAGATTGTTTAAAGAATGTGTTTTTGGTAATGTACAGTTATAATTGTATTTGGTTATTTAACATAATATTCCATAGTGTTAATTATAGTCAAACAAGGGAGTATCAAAAAGTTACCAATTAAAACAGGTGACTGCTTATTAAAGTTCAATTTATGCTATATTCTCCCAATCATTATTAGAAGTGTGACCTATTGGTTAGTTAATGGTTGTGGTCACTAGTGCAGGTTTCACTGTAATTTTTGAAAGTAGGAGGTTGTTTCAGCAAAGTAGGCGGAATGGTGACAATTGTCGTCTAAAACCTTCTTTTGACAGCATTAACGTAGAACCCTGTAAATATACAGTTGAAACCCCATTGGTGCTCAAGACAGTGATCAACCCATTCGGTAAACATTGCGTAAGTGCAACTCGGGATTATCTTTTTGGTTTAAGCGTTGCAGTGTATTCAACCCATCTGAGTTTGACCCAACTACATTCTACTGTAGTTTTGATGCATCAAGGTGATTATTTTTGTCTTTGTAAAATATTTTTAGATCTCGCCTAGAGAACATGAATTTTGTCATTGTGGGCAAGCTGTCCAAGTCGAAAGCGGCCTTAACTAAGCAGATACAGAACATAGGTGGCAATGTGGTCACTAAGATAGACAAGAACATTGTTGCTTGCATTAGCACTAAAGGTATGTATTTCAAATAGATGTACATGTAATGTGTACTATGAATTATTTTGGGCCCAATTTATGAAACACATTTATTCCTTGGTCAACTTCATATTAATGTGCTTACATTTGTTTGACACTCGATAGCTAGTGTGCATTTTGGTGCTGGGGTGTCATTAAATTAACTGCATGTATATTTAATAATTTATGAAAAACAGTTATTTAGCCCTGTATATTTTCTGCACATTTAAGACTTAAACAAATCTAGAAAACATTATGAACACTGTTTGTAAATTTAGTCATTCATGTTTATGATCACCAATCTTTTAAACATTGAATCTTTGTATCATCAGTAGGTCTGTCTTATCACTAGAATGATTTAAATTATTAATGTGCAATAAACCATAATTATCTCTACCATTTTACTTATTCTCAATCTGGGAAACAAAATAATTATTATTTCTGTTTATTACAGCTCTGTAGTCTGTCTTAATCATTTTAAATTTTTTGTTTTAATATTCTGCCATTTATACATTTATCAGCTAAATATAGCGGGCAGCATAGCCCAGTGGTACAGTGCCCGCCTGATGCGCGGTCGTTCTAGGATCGATCCCCGTCAGCTAACCACTGGGTTTTTTTCTCGACATAATCATATGTCCGACGCCGATATAACTGTAATTGTAATGTGTTGAGTGCGTCGTTAAACAAAACAAAACAGCTAAATATTAAAGGGCCTAGTTTTTAAACATTAAGGCTTATTTTCCACTATTATTATTTCCACATTTATGATCACTGAAATCAAACATTACGTATATTTTATTGTTTAGATTATCCATTTCCATACAACTGGTGTTCCTAATACCACAAAATGCTTTTTTTCTTCATATTTTTAAAAACACATGTGTGTCTGAGAATTAACTGTTATGGATTTGCGTTTTAATCTATTTTTAAGGGTATTTCAACGTTACAGACTCTTGTTTTACTCTGTTGTATCGAAATTTTCTACATGATTGTAAATTAACCAAACTTAGTATCCATTTTTACGGGTTGAAACTAGAGTCTAGGTGAAAATTATGCCTTAATGTTTAAAAGCTAGGGTCTGTCCCTTTAATTGAATATACCCACTTTTTAAGACAGATTTTGTTACTTGGTAAGTGTTAAGATGTTAAGTACTATGGTGCTCTTATTCTTATTTCACTTGCTTGCTATGTACCTATTGTTCTTTTGATTCTGCCTTGTGCAGACATAAGATTTTGATATGGGAATACAGGTTTGACATTCAGATTGCTATTATTATTTCAGATGAAGTTGAAAAGAAAAGTGAGAGTATCATAAAAGCAAAAAAATTAAGGATCCCTGTGATTTCAGAAGATTTTCTTTTGGAAGCTAAGACTGGGAGTGCACGGTCACTGATTCCGAAATATAGTATAGCTTCCTGGGGAGATGATGTAAGCATTTTCTGTGTATCGTGTTATGCATTGAAAATAAGTTGAGAACAGTCGATGAGGTTACCAGTAGGTTAATACATATTAAGAAAGTTGAGAATGGTACTGGTATTACATTCTGAACAAAATTCTATTAAATAAAAACGATAACACCTAAGTATTATTGATCACTTGTGAATGTTGATTAATTGTGTTTTACAAATATATGTGTGTCTGCAGGGATTTTACAGTCATAATAATGGGAATTGTAAACTTTATAAATGTGTCATAACACATAGGTTATGCTGTCCATATTTTGTGGCAACCTGATTTTGATTATTATGTATAGAATACTGTTAAATGTTGACAAGCCTAAAAAGTAGGCCCTACTTATAAGAACTGAATCAAAATAATCAATATATTTTTCATTTTGAAAAAAAAAGGATTTTGATATATTATATATTTCACATAATTTGATATAATATGTCTATTAAAAGGTCCACATGTTCATAAATAGAGGATATTATACGAATATCTATGGCAGACGATGTTTACTATGCGAGTGTCGAGCAAAACCGAGAAATATATGATAATTTAGGTATGAATGTCATAAACAACGTCTGTTATGGACACAAATGTAATATTCTATTCATTACTGTAGAATTATTCTGCTAAAATAGTAAATATACAGTCCAGTCAATGTTTACAAACTACTAACCCTTCTTTGCCGGTGTAGTAATTTGTATTTATTGTAGATGTCTTGAAAACTTGATCACAATTCAACCTGTTCTAAAGTGACATCATATTAATAATAACCTCTTTATAATATAATCTCAAGCTTAATACATCGTCTTTTACTTAACTATAATTTCAGTTAGCCATTACTCTATCTTTAATTAACATATGGTAATATGGTGCAGTGATTTGTATTAATGGAAATGGCATCAAATGTAAATGGCAACATTTTGGATAAACTCGGTGAAGACTAAAATGTCATACCAGCCATTCAGAAAGAGGTGTACTTTTATTATAACCAATTGTTAAATCACAAAGCTAAGAGCACATACGATTATTTTATGACATACAAGGGAAATCGTACAATAAATATGAACCTTATCAGTGCTCCAGATAATATTTAGACCTGTTGGGTATTTCACTCCCTGTTTTGAAAATAATTGAGTGAAATATCATTAAAAAAAAATTTCACTCTCCATTTTGAAATTTATTGAATTTAAGTGAAAATATTCCAATAAATAGTTAAACGTTATACTATAATTAATACTGTATACTTAAATAAATAATCCTTGATACGCTCAGAAAAGAAAAGTTTTGAGTGAATTGAAAATCGTTTGCGTATCTTATACACACATTAATAAAAACAATTGCGTATGTAACCATTTTATATGCGTAAAATACGCAAATACGCAGCTTATCTGGAGCACTGACCTTATATTCCTCGTAGGTAATAAATTGAAATTCACCATTGTCCCTTTTACAGATCTAAACTTCCAGACTTTTGGGGAAATTCTGGGTTTTAATACTATCTGTAAATTGGTTCTGACCATGTTCTATGAAGAAAAGATCACATTAATCTCCAGCTTTTCAAGACTTTATAATTGTTCAGACTTTTTGTCTTTTAATCATTTTCATCTCTTAGAATGGATCCTTGTATTGTATAGTATTATATTGTATTATATTGTTGTATTGTATTGTATTGTATTTTATCCTATAACTTACCATAATATCCATGTCATATAGCGAGTTAATATTTACTGTATTAACCTGTGTGATATTGGCTTATGCAAATTTGTAAGGTCTCTAGGTTAATGAGTCCTTTGCTTACACGCCAACAAGACCCGTGTACCTGAGCGTAACGTTTTCAAAGATTTGTTTAAAATGCATGACGTCAAACTAATCTGTGCTAATCGTGATGATGTCATATTATCGATGGCGGCAACTTTAGTACTGTGATTTACTGAAAAAGTAATTAGAATGTTATTTTAGAAGTGTTATAGGATAAATAGAATTCGCTACTTGTGTTTTTTTAATATGTAAAATATCAACCTCGTCTAGTTAATCGGTATTTGTCTTGGCAGAGCCTCGACAAATACCAATTAACATAGACTCGGTTGATATTTTCCATATTAAAAAATACTCGTGACGAATCCTCTATGTATTGTCTGTATTAAACTTTAAGTCTTCATTATGGTTTAAATATTTTTGTCCTTCGATTTTAATATCCATTGTTATTTTTTTTAGCCGGCTAAACAACTTCTCACGAATAGTCCTCCAAAACGTAGAAAGACAGCAGAAGGTAACATTTTATCAGCTGAAATTCATTAAATTTCTTCTTACATCAAAACAGGCTGAAATTATTTACACGTGGAGGACGTGATGGACTATAGGTTTATAGTTGCACCTATGGACGTTCATCACAGTGCTCAGAAAATATACATGTATATGGTAGTCGAGACATTTAATTCTGCAGATTTCTTGTTCAGTAAAATATTTTCACATTCAGTGGAATATCTTGATATAGATAGTAAATATTTAAATGTAGAAGGTTAAAGTTTCTGTTTTGTTTAACACCACCACTTGAGAACACAAAATCATTGGGTATTTGATGTTAAATATTTTATAATTCTAACCCATTGTCTTAGGAGGAAATGTGTTTCATATCCAACATCTTTTGATATACCTGTAGTGGGCCACTAGTAGTGATGGGGGGAAAACTATTGGTCTTCCTTCTTCTGCGTTCAAACACTGTTGGTTACAGCTCTTAATTTAGACGGGGATTTGTATATTCCTGATGAACTGTGTGGTGTTGATCAGTTCACATTTGGTTCCCCATAGCTTGTCTCTAAATTACATCGGTATTGGTCAAGAGTGTGTTCTCTCAGTGGTGTATGTAGAACACTTGTAGTAACAGGTCTTCCAAAGAGGAGGTGTTTGATTGTATGACTCACTAAGGTACCTCGAATGACATTGTCTAGTAAACAGCTGGTTCAGTCTAGTCATAAGTGTTTCTGAGTAGCCCAACTGGTCGTGTTGATAATTTATGAGCGGTGAATTAATTTGCCATCCAGTGATCCTACAAACATTAATATTTTCCATTAAACTATCGACACGGAATCCCAGGTTCTATAATTAGACGTGATGTAGTGGGCAGTGAATAACTGAACAATCCTGACTGGTGCTAACCGCTGATGGATCCGATATGTATTATTGTTTCTGCTTGATACTTTGGTTATCTATTATTACTGTCTGAACCAAATTCTTAACAACTACAAAAAATTACTCTCCTACCTAAGTTGTGAAAAAAACATTACAGTGACACAGATTCCACATGCGGTCTCAGCAAAGTCGATATTGGTGACATGGTTATCATCTAGTATGTGGAAACTGTGTCATTGCAATGGTTTTTCCTAGATTTCTGTCTGGACAAAATGTGAGTAAAACAACGAAAAATAAAGGTAGTTATTAACATTTTGGTTCAGACAGTAGACTTTAAAATTGAGAAAACCAAGTTATTTCATTGTACAATGGCAATTATGGCATGAAATTATTTTTCCAAATTAAAATAAAATTGCTCAATCGGTTGAGTGCTCGCTTGAGGTGCTTGCGTCGCAGAATCGAACCACCTTGGTGATCCATTCATCTGGCTCCACCCGGTGCACCACAACTGATCAAAGGCTGTGGTATACATGTACTTTCTTGTCTGTGGATCCCTTGCTGCATTAGGAAAAATGTAGCGGGTTTCTTCTGATGACTACTGGTCAGAATTACCAAATTAATCAATTGATCAATGTGCTCTAGTGGTGCCGTTAAACGAATTTGTTTTTAACTTTTAAAAATAAAATTTGACAATTGTGTTTTGAATTTGAATTTGGTGACTTCTAGAGCTAGCCTTGCTACCAAAAGAGGTAGATCACACCCTATGAAGAACGATTTACGAGATACTAAAGACGTGTTTCTTTCTTTCAGAGGCCATACATACACAGGTGCCGAAGAAGAGGAAAATCGGGAATGAAGCTGATGTTGACCCTGATTCAGGTACATGCTGCAGATTTATAGTCCTTCCAACAGGGAACGCCTTTTTACATACTATGGAATTTTCTATAAATTATTTATTTCTGATTGTTTTCTAAATTGCACACAAACCTAGGGGTTTTTTTAAAGTTATTTTTTAAAAACACTTTTCCTTTTCTTCTTACATCAAACCAAACTTAAATTATATACAGAACATTCCCCCTCCCCTGCCCTCTCCATGTCTGAATTTCTTTTGATTTTTTTTTTTTTACATTGGTATGCCTACACTTCACTCTTTGTACATACTTTGATGCCTAATATACCGACCTTGATAGCACTGTGGTTAAGTCATTGGTCTCCAGACTGGTAGGTACTGGGTTCAGATTCCAGTCGAGACATGTGATTTATAATTCAGGTAAAGACTCCAAATCTGAATGAGTGCTCAGTCAAGACATGGGTAGGTTTAAATCACTTGTTCCGACCAGTGATCCATAACTGTTTCAACAAAGGCCATGGTTTGTGCTATCCTCCCTGTGGGAATCGAAATGAAAGATCTCTTGCTGCCTATCATAAAAGAGTTGCATATGTGGCAACAGCTGGTTTTCTCTAAAAACTGTCAGAATGACCATATGTTTGATGCCCAGTAGCCGATAACACACTAACAACAAAGTTGACAAGATTAAAAAATTTTATTTGTTCATTAGTGATGTGACACTTTGACACCAAATGTACTGCAAATTTGTAATCAAAATGGACTGGGCCATGGACATCAGAACAGCTTGAAAGCAGCTGAATCGATGTGATTTCTCACAAAAAACATTTATTTTTTCTTTTAATAAATAACTTTTCAAATGAGTTAAGTTGGGGTTTTATTTAGTTTTTTGTCTTATTTAGTATTCTTCATATAAATTCAATTATGGTGCCGTTTTAGCCATCATAGGTTCAGTTTTAGCCATAAATTTTGGTGCCGTTTTAGCCAACACAGGTTCCGTTTTGTCCAATTTGGTTCTGTTTTCACTTGGTGCCGTTTTGGCACGGTTCCGTTTTAGCTATAACCCATAGGCATAGCCAGATCAATGTAATTAAAATTAGCTCCACTATTACATGTGGATCTAACAGCAGCCAGTTGGAGCTCATGTCCACCAATCAAAACCTTACTTGCAGAATCATGCCAGTGATTAAAAAATAATTTGAAAACATTCCGAATTATCATGAGCGTATATGAAATGTTTTGTGTGAATTACAGATGCCTTATTTAGACCAGTATAACTAATTTTAATCAGGTTGCTAACAGCACAGCGTAGACTACTATGTCCAGGTAATGTTTCGTCTGTAAATAATAATTTAAATATTGACCAATCACACTTTGCCTTTTATAACGTTATGTGGGAGTATACAAATTCTAAGAAATATTGGGCGAGTCTATTTTAGTGGCCACAGTACAGCGAACCATACACATACGTACGGGATTGGTTATCAGTCTTCAATTTTACATTACAAATTATTTATTTATTAAAATAAAACATTTTTTCAGGCATTCGTAATGTGCACGAAACATGTCGTATATCCTCATGATAATTGGGAATGTTTTCAAATTATTTTCACTGGCATGATTCTGCAAGTAAGGTTTTGATTGGTGGACAGGAGCTCCAACTGGCTGCTGTTAGATCCACATGTAATAGTGGAGCTAATTTTAATTAGATTGTAGCCAGATTAGCCAGTTGCCAATTTCTAGATAAAGTGGTTGCAACATTTATTATTTGTCTAATAAAATATATTTAAATTAGCCATTTTTTAAATAATGTTCAAGGAAATAATTCACGTTTAAAAAAAAAAAATGGCTACAAGATAATTCATGCCTATGTGAGCCATGAGCAGGGCCAGATTTATAAGGGGCAATTGCCCCGGCCCCAGCTGCCAGAGGGGCCTCCCAGACTAAGGCCTTCCTTTATAAAAAAAAAAAAATGTAATAATTATAAAGTTAGTTCATTTTTTGTATTTGTCGTGTAATTTAATTTCTATATGTTGAGGGGCCCTGAGCCTGAAGTGCTCACAGGCTACCCAAGGTATAAATGTGGCCTTGGCCATGAGAAGTGATCAGTGACTTTAGTTAGTGGCCTCGGTTACTCATCTTGATTGTATCTGTCTGTTTTGCATGAAATGCATTAGGAGCTACTATAAATGCCATGGCAACCAGAAGCACATTGAATTTGCCAAAATTGATCATTTAAACAAGAAGTTTATTCTGTTTAATGACACGACTGGAGCACATTAATTTATTAATCACTGGCTATTGGATGTCAAACTTTTGGTAATGCTAACATATCTTTGGAGAGGAAACCAGCTACATTTTCACAGTAGTAGCAAGGGATCTTTTATAACTGACTGCGCATCAAGCGAGTGCTTTTTGACTGGGTTACATCCTGCCCCATGTAACAAATAAGTAATCAAACAGTTACAATATTTTAGTCTGCTTAGTAACTAGAGTTGGTGTCTATCACACATTATACATTTTATCTTGCTTTCTTTCTTTCATACAGGTTCGGTAAGTGGAAGCATCTACAGTGCTGTGCTCATAAAGGTTGATATTGTCATAGGATGGAACATTTTCTATAAAATACAAGCCCTGGAAAGGGACTTTGGATCAGGGTAATATAATAGTAACAATGTTTTTTGTTGTGCAAGTTAATATATACATGCTCCAACAGACCCTTCTTGAAAACACCCACCAGTGGTACAAACTGACATCTGTTCTCTTTATGCGGTACTTTATTTTAAGCACACTTTACAGCTACATTGTATTTTATATTAGTTACCTTATAGGTTACAGGATCGTCAGTCAAATAAATTCATGTTGCACCTTTAATTTTTCTTTTAACTTATTAGTAATACATAATCTGGTTTTATCATCTTTGCCTTTTGAGGGAAATAATGCTCCCTGCTCCCCCTGCTCCCATTTTTAACACCTACATGTATACATACCTGATATACCTGTTTATGTATCTAGCTTTATCATCTTCACCTTTTGAGGGGAATAGTATTGCCTGCTCCCCCAGCTCCCACTTTTAACATCTATACCTAATATACCTGTTTATGTATCATTAAAGATTGGTGCATTCTTGGGATAATTTTGTCTCACTGATTTAATTTCAATTTGAGGTGACTTCCGACTCTAAACTGTCCAGACCTGTACAGGATCTCATCCGCCTGATATACAAAAACAAAGAGTTTCCGGTGAGATATTTTGTTGCATATTATAATGGTTGGCTTCATTTTTATGATTAAAGCTAATATTGTGACGTGAACCAGGGCTTTTAGACCTTAATAATTTGGGCACAGCGGGGACTTTTAATTTTTTCTGAGTACAAGAAGGTCGTTTTAGTTCAGTACTCTCATTAACACCTGCTGTATTTCAAGTTCTATTAATGTAATTAAACTTAACATTTCAGTGGTTTTGAAGTGAAATGTTTTGAGGTCAGATATTTGTACGTAATTTGGGTGTTATTATTTGAGCATACATATACTCTTAAAAAAAAAAAAGTTGGGAACTCTAATAAGAATTTACAATTGCCAAAATTGTAAGGTATATTAGTTGTGGAGAATGGTTATCACTCATTCTAAGATAACTTGCAATTCATGTGTCCCTGGAAAAACAATGTATGTGGGAAGAAACTGGTCAAGTAGATGTTATTAATGTATATTTGATCATTGAGAGTACTCATTTGATGTTTAAATAAAGTATTCCCACACAAGATTTGACTTTTGTACTTCCAAAACCTATAACCCTACGGAAAACACCTTGTCCCAAGCAAAGTGTTAATGATTTCATTGCCAACTCATTAACATTTAGTGCGTCAGGTATAAGATAAAATTACTTCAAATCACATATATCGTTCATAGGTCGGTGGTGGCGAAAGAAATTTAAAAATATGTTGTTGATGGATTTTGATGTGAGTTCACAATTTGTTGTCCAGAAGTTTGTGTATTTTACGTGACACGATTATTGGACAGCCATAAACTGATTTGATTATATCTGCTAAGCCATGTAAAGTAGTCCTATTATATCTTAATATATATTTAACATAGTTACATGAACAATAAATACTAGTTTTAATGATATAGTGTATTAAGGCAATTATCAAATCTCAAAACCAAAGCGACCCTTTTAAGAAATGTATTTTACGTGATGCCCTAGACTGTTACTGTATTGATCGAATGTGAAAGGGCATGTTTGTTATGAAAGACAACTCGTGTAGTACTGCCATTATTTTAAATAAGGTGTCAATTTTGCCTTTTTAAAACTTTTTTCATATGTTAAACACTACAGACTTATTTTACGTGATGGTATTTTACGTGACATTGATTTCTGCCTGAATGCCATAGATTTTGAATCCAATCATAGTTCTTACACGAATGACGTCAACACTTCGCCGATTTACAAGCAGACAAAATACAATGCATTAAAATGTCCCTTTCTCGAATGCGCTTACACAGTAGGAACGAGGCCTAAATTTAAAACCCTTTCAGGTAACCGTTCCACACATTTTATATACAAATCACATGATTTAAACTGCAAAAGTGTGTTTAAATCTTTTTGAAGCTCGTATAAAACCCACCGGATCAACATTTATTTTACGTGGCACATAATATGTATTTTACGTGACAATGGTTTGTAGCATCAACTCCGTAGAAAATTCTTCTATGTCAGAGTGGATATTAATGGACTACAGCTCATCTGGGCATTAATATAATTTGAATACATGAAACATTATATACAAATATACATAAAATACATGAAAGCGACATACCATTCACGTTGATATTTGCATTTCGTCTCAAGGAAACTCACAAAGCGTCTGCAAATGGCGGCCTATGCTTGTCAAGTGATGATGTCATTCGTGTAAGAACTATGATCGGATTCAAAATCTATGGCAAAATATTATTTCTCATTCGGAATGTCTTGTTAAATTATAAACACCAATATAATTGGAAACAAAAACATTCAGTATGAGATGTTATGGTCCGTGTTCAAGTATTACTATGTGTCACGTAAAATAAAAAATTTTTTGTACATGTCATGTTTTGGCAGTGTATTGTTCAATAAATACAGTGTTCAGCGTGATAGTATTTGACAATATTTTCCCCTGGGTATAGTCCAACTTAAGCAAATAAAAATAAATCATGTTTGTGACATTTTATTTTTCTTGAATTGCCAACCATGGAATTGCAATTTACTTTAGAATGAGTCTATATGATAATAGTGAATTAACTGGGCAAACATTACTGGGTAGTTCAGTATTACAGTAAGTTTTATGACCACCAAAAATCTTGAAGGACAATTGATGGTTTGCTGTGTAATCGATTATTCTCTCATCCCAAACCATGGAAGACAGATCCATTCTGTGACGTCAGCCCATACAGAATAAATCTGTCTTGGATGGGCTATGACATCATTGAATTTAACATGGGGAGGATAACGGCATTAGTAAATAGTAATGTATGACAAGTTGGTTAGTTTTAGATAGATATTTTGTTATTAAAATCTTCATTATAAAAGCTATCATGTTAATTTGTAATGTTAAATTATATTTAACACATGAAAGAGAGGCAAATAATATAGTGTAGTTTATTTATAATAAAATGGTCAAATAAAGAAATACCTTTTTCAGCCATTTTTATTTGTTCGTGTAAAATAATGGTTTAATTATTAAATGGATGGGGGAAAAAAGATTCCATCATAAGCAAGCTTCAGCCCAGGTTGAAATTTTCACCACTTCAGGTGTATTTTTTCTATCCCTCATGACCTCATATGATGGAGTCTATTATTCTTGTATGAAGCACTCATATCGTGTGATGTCACCTTTAATGATTTTAAAAGTGTGAAGTTATCTCTGTAACTTGCATAGTAAATCACGTCATTATACCGAATAACATATTCCCTAATAATGATTGATCATTTTTTATCAGCATACCCGACAGACTCTCTAAATTGGCCCTTTAAGGTGCATCGCTTTGTCATTTATAATGTGTTTTTTTAATTGTCTTGAAGAACGGTAAATTTAATTGTTTAAAGATGGGTAAATCACATGAAAATAAAAAATGTCTCACTTTTGAGGGAATTCCTGTTTAACAAGGGTCTGGTTTTGAGACGTTTCACTGTACACACATATTCATATTTAATTACTCACAATTATCATTTCTTTTGAATGTGTGTTTGAATACACATACATGTCTTACTTTTAAATGGGTGCGTCACAGGACGTAGCCCAGTGGTAAAGTGTGGGTGGTCTAGGGCCATTCTTCATCGGTGAACCTGTTGGGCTTTTTCTTGTCCAAGCCACGACTGGTATATCAAAGGTCGTAGTATGTGCTATCCTGTCTGGGATGGTGCATATAGAAAGATATCTTGCTACTATTGAAAAATGTAGTGGGTTTCTGCTCTTAAGACTCGGAAGTAAATGTTTGATATCAATAGGCAATGATTAATAAATAAATGTGCTCTAGTGGTGTCATTAAACAAAAGAAACTTTTTAACTTTTATTTTCATATTGACTTGAAGAAGATGGCTCAGCAACTGCTGTCTAAGATAGTACATAACATTATATTCACATATTCCAAATTATTTAAATATGGTAAAGTAGCATCTAGCCAATGTCCTGTTTGTTTTAAACAAGAAGAAGATATTTGTCATTTATTGTTGTATTGTGATGAAGTTTATGATTTAATTTCTATTTTTGATGAAATATGTATTTATATGTTTAAGGATAATGTTTTTTCTTTAGAATTATTAAAAATACAAAATTGCTCTCGATATATAGAATATCAGTTTTCAAGACGTTTAATAGCGGAATCAAGGGGTGTAAATATTAATATTGTTAAGTTCTTTAAGCATTATATGCATCAGTACTTCTTAATACTTTTAAATCAATATCGCTTTAAAAATAGATTTTCTGCATTTATTAATAAATATATTAAAAATAATAATATTCTTGATGTAAATAATGATGAATTAGTTTTTAAATACCCACTTGAAAACTGATATTTATATTTAGTATTTTTCTTTAAAATGTCATATTATCTTATAAGATAAATATCCCTCAATTTTATTTTAATGTTTGCGTGTGTTTGTGTGAATGTGTGTGAGTTTGTGATAAATGTGTGAAGGTTCTATGTGAGAGTAGGTGCGTGGAAATGTGTGAATCTTTATATTATTTTTATTTGTAAATTTTATGTATATGTGCAATATTGAGTTTCACAAAAAAACAAAAACAAAAAAAAACCATCGGCTGGTAAGTACTGGGTTCTGATCCCAGTTGAGGCATGTAATTTTTAATCCAGATACAGACTCCGCAAGGCTCAATGGGTGTAAACCACTTGCATCGACCAGTGATCCATAGCTGGTTCAACAAAGGCCATGGTTTGTGCTATCCTGCCTGTGGGAGGCGCAAATAAAAGATTCCTTGCTGCCTGTCGTAAAAGAGTAGCCTGTGTGGCAACAGCAGGTTTCCTCTAAAAAAACAGTGTCCAATAGCCATCCATACGATAAAAAAATAAATGTGTTCTAGTGGCATCGTTAAATAAAACAAACTTTACTTTACTTTTCCTTCCTATAGGCCTATTGACTTCGATATGATCTCCCAGTTTAAACAGCATGTACTTATTCACCTGCTGCCAGTTCATGTCATCGCTAAGTTAAAGTCACCACATAAACGGATGAATGGTGTGCATTGTTATTTGCACACTTTCTGTTTGTTTGTCAAATAAAATACAAGAAAACAGTAACATGTAAAAATCACGATACACAAAACTGTACCATGGTTCGTATCGAGCTGATGAAACAACGTGATATACCGGTTTATCATTGCAGCACTACACATTTGTTTTTGTTTTCTTGTGTGATACCTTTGGGTATTGACAGATTTGTTTCTGTCATTGTTGTTATGTTTATCGTTGTATTATTTTGGCGTAATGACTTGTTTTCAAGTGTGTTTTTCCACCAAAATTGTTGGTACCTTGTTAACGTTACGTGGTCACCATTTGCAAAGATGGCGACCCTGTTACCGGTTATGTGTTAAAGTTTTTATTATTTCTAATTGTAGAAATTCTATCGTGTCTGATGTCAGTGTTATTGTTATTTTATTGTTCTCGATGCAAGAAAGTTTTGTCGCGTGATGATCCACATGAGCTCTGCCCGTCTTGTTGAGTTCCTTGTTTGGCAGAGGCAAGATGTGTTACTTGTCTCAAGTTGACCAATGTAGAGTTTGGAAGTTACTTGATAATGCTGTCAAACAGATCCAAGAAGTCGCAATCTCCACCGGCGGGGTCTACAATGCAATCCATTGCCAACTCTGTTGCAGATGTTTTGAAACTGAAAGAAACATTGGCAATGGTGAATAGGGCGGATCCACAACCTGCGGCAAAGGGGCCCACCCCCCCACCCCTCTTTCTTGACAGCGGTTCCTACTACTACCCCGGGTTCTACTGCTCTACGGAAGTCTTCAGCGGCGTCCAAGCTTTCGTCACAGGTGCCAGCAGGATCCAGTGTACGGGTCGAGAAGGGTTCTTTGTCGTCGAAGCATCCATAGTCTCCAAATTGCCGGTCTGACCCTTCCTTGACAGTGCGGGTGCACAGGTCCACGGATCACCATGCTAGATGCAGTAGAAGTAATTCATTAGGGACTCCAGTGGATCTTATATGTTACATCACAGATACCATTGGCTGATGCAGGTTCTACGAGTTCCAGACAGGACCACCCATGGTCTGGCTCACCAATATCTACAAGGGACCGTCCACGGTCCGGTGCGATAGCAGCCCATGGTCTACCAGATAGACATGCCTGTTCTCGAGTACTCCAAGATTTTCCTGATGACGTGTCGGTGGTGGACGACTCAGAGATGACTGACCACTTGACCTTGAGGAGTGCCTAACGGTAGTTTATGAATTGCTTCCATTGCTCCCCATCCACTGGCTCCATCCAAGAAGGAACAGTGCCGATTATTGCTTCAGAAGTGCCTCCCAAGGATGTCGCCGTTCGTTCACTGGCAGCAGGAACCTTGGTGACTGATGTGGCCACGGTCTTGGACAAGGCTTTTGACATCTCAAGCTTATCCAGTGTTCAACATGACGTTTAAAGATATGGCTCCGGTACTTGATGATGATGTCCATTGGTAGAGTTGTCAGATCGGCAGGCCTTGAGTATGGATACAGCTCAACGGCGTTGTTTGTATGTGTTATCATACTTAGATGTGTTTTTGGTGGCGATGGCTACCCAGGTGAAGGACTCCAGGTGCTACTCCCTGTTCCAACAGGCAGCCCAGATGCTAGCATACTTACACTTCATCCATTACGTCCATGTCAATGATGATCAAGCACCATCAGAGACAAGCCTTCTTGAAGAAATTGATGTTGATTGCTGATAAGGTGTCTGATGTCATCACTGACAATGAGAAAGACCAACAATCTACGGCAATGGTGAAGGCCTTACAACTGATGACTATGCTAACAAGCGCAAGAACACCTTTACGGCTCAGCCTGCCTTCAAGCGTTGGTGATGTTTCTTTCATGGGAACTCTTCCCGTTGGGTGCCAGACAGGGCCCCCTGCCAGACGGAAGCCGTTCCGACATACGCCAGCCTACAAGACCTACGACCACCCCTCACTATGACACACATCAACAATTTCAACCTGACACTTCCGGTGTCTGTCATACTGGTCGAAATGACTATTGTCGGAGGCCAACTACACCAGTTTTGGAAAACCTGGGAGACATTATGTGATGACCAATACATCACCACAGTCCTGAAACACGGATATCGCCTGCTATTGTTTGCCGACCCTCCCTTGACATGTACGCCCCGAGAACATTTGAACACGGCCGCACATGTATGGGTTCTACAAGCTCATTCCGCTGTCCGACATATTTCTGGTGCCCAAGACAGACTCGTCAGACCTGCGGATGATCCACAACATGGCTTTCTTCAACAGCCATTATCTCCAGTCTCCTCCATCATTCAAGATATTGACGGTCAGAGATGTCATTGCTGTGGTTCAACCAGAAGATTGGCTCGCTTCGCTAAATCTGAAGGACGCTTATCTTCACATACCAATCCATGTCTCCTGCCATCAATACCTGAGGTTCATACTGCTGGGAATCCATTACGAATGGACCGTGCTACCCTTAGGGATCTCTGTTGCTCCATGGCTGTTTACCAGGATCACTGCTCTAATGTAGCGGTTCCTTCACAGCAAGGGTATTTACTTTTACCCTTTCCTAGATGACTGTCTGCTGAAACATCGCAGTCAAGTTCAGCTCATTTATCATTGTGAAATTTGTCCTGAAGTTCCTACAGTTTCTGGGGTGGATTGTCAACCACAAGAAGTCCCTACACAAGATCTGCAAATCATCGGTGCACGTCTCCATTCCAATCATGGTCTTGTTCAAGTTCCACTAGACTGTTGGGTGAAGTTTCAGTCCATCAGCAAGGTGTTGATGGGTCTGATGTCATTTCAAGAATGGCAGTTTGTTGGGGCTGTTGACGTCAGTGCAAGACTCGACTCTCAGAGGTCGCCTCCAGCTCTAGATGTTCCTGTATGCTTACATTCTTTACGACAATCCAGACTAAATGATTCAGTTGCTGGTCGACCTGCGGTCCAGTCGTCAGTGGTGGCAAGTCATGCCGTCTGACTGGTTCTAGAAATCATGTGAAGTGTTGATGGTTTTAGAAATCCCATTAAGTGTTGATGGTTTTAAAAATAATTTGAAATGTTGAAGTTTTAGTAAACATGTAAAGTATTGATGGTTTTAGTAATCATGCGAAGTGTTGATGGTTTTAGAAATCACATGAAGTGTCGATGTTTAAGAAATCACATGAAGTCTTGATGGTTTTATAAATCATGTGAAGTATTTAGGTTTAAAGCCACTTGTAAGAATTTAAAGAAGAGATCAATATATCATATGGACGTTGAACTGACACATTTTGATGAATCTGTGTCCCTTATGATAAAACACTATTGCACTGTAGTGATTGGTAATTACATATAGATGTTGCAGGGCTCACATGGGAAGAAATTTAGTGGTTTTTTACAGATATATATGTCGAGAGTTTAGACACAAATTATTCAAAAGTGACTAATTTAAAGAAAATTGTATTTGCCAAATACTAAATGTTGTAGCTATTTTCCATGAAACTTAGCAGCTGGCTAATTTGGCAATGGCCAGGGTGAGCCCTGGTGTTTGTTCCATATGAAAGTCCAGATTCATAAGAGGGAGGCTTTTAAGTTAGTCGATGCATCAATTACAAAAGGGTAAATAAAAGTGGCTAGTACCTGTCCATGCATGCTCTTTACTAAAGCTAAGACAGGTCAAGATGTTATTTATATTCCAGAACCAAATTCCCAACTCTAAATATTCTAATGTTAAGTGTAAAACCAATGCATAAATATATAAATAAATAGTTCAATACATGTATACAGACAGAGTTCACATTGACTGTATTTAGATGGTTTGTTCAATTTATTACTTAAAGACATGTTTGTTGGGTAAAACATTCATAACCTACCTCATGTAACACGTAACGTTACATGTGTTACACTCAATAGAGACTACATTGTATAATAACTTGCAGCTTTTGAAAACCAAAAATGGTCAAATTTGTTTTTCATATTGATATTCTAACTTTTAACCTGAAAACATGTTTCAGGGCATAAAATTTGGCACGAACAATCTTGTCGTTCGTCTGTCAGTTATGCAAAACCAATATTAACATAAACGACAAATTGTTCATGCAAAAGCTGTAATCGTTCGTCAAAAAAAAAAAAAAAAGATAAAGTTTTTGGGGAGAAAATAAGCCTACTTTGCCCGTGTGAGAAATATACAATGTATTCATTTGAAATCAAAATCGCATGCTATACAAAGTTGGCATCGGGTGATACAAAGTCGGCTCAGTCTTTAGAAGTCTCCAAAACTTTTAGTAACATAGTTGCACGTTCCCTTTGATCATTTAGCTACATGCACAAAATCATATGCTGTTCGGAAATTAAAGAGACTGTCCTGAGTTTCAGCCATAGTAAACGTTCCCCCACCCCCACTCAACAAAATAGACATATCCTATTTTATCTTTTATTTTTTAAAACAATATCTTATCTGGAATATGTTTTAAATGTAAAACACTACACACATAAACACATTTGGGATTTCCTATGACTTAAATATTTCTAATTTTGTAATTTTTGTAATGAAAACAAACACAACCCTTGCTAAATCAATTTATTAAAATATAACATACAGAGCCAGGAAAATAGTTAATTTAATTATTACATGCCGAAACAGAATGTTGAAAGAGTGGTCTGCAGCATCAAATGGATCTATATATAGGATTCGCATAATTTTTGTACTTTCCGTTCAGACCAGGAACTTTAAACTCAATGCTTCCAGGAAATCCCATTCGGAACTCCTTGTACATTTCTAGCGTAGCGGAATGTGACCAGGTGTTCCGATTGCGGGAAATCCCTGTCTATTATCTTTTTATTCAGACTATTGTTTGGTGCCAACAGGTACTCCCATGTAAAAGAACCCAGGTGCGACGCAGGCCATGGCTCTACCACTGTTTTTGTTCTGTGTGTTATATTTGTTTTAAATGTCCTTCACAGGTGAATTTAAAAAGAGAATCTAGCAACCTCGAGCCGTACCACTATTTTTTACAATGTGCGGCCCCTGCAACCGACGGAGTAGTGTGCTGAAATGTAAATGACAGCTTTCAAATTGGTCCTAGCATGGAATTGTTTTATTATTATTTACTTACCTTTTTCTTTCTTTTTTTGGGGGGTGGGGGAGGGAGTATTTATGATAGTAAATTTGAAGAACAGCTACACATACAAAAATTGTTCATATTTATGATATTACTTTATCGTTTGATTACCGTGGCCCATTAACATTCATTTTTCATTTGTATGTGCACTACTGGAAAAAATATTGTTCGTGTAAACACTAAAACCACACTAATGACATATCGGTTGTCTAAAAAATTGAAATTTTATGCTCTGTTTTAAATGATTCAATAGTTTACTAGTTATAAAAACTTCTTGGTTATTTGCGTTCCGTGTGTTACATGCAAAATAGCGTTACTTTTGTATTTTTTTTCAAAAAAACTTGTTATATGAAGAGAAAAAAGAGAGGTGGTAAATTTTAAGACACCCAATTGTCTGTCAAATGACTATATAACCAACTCATTTTGGTATAAACTAACAACATTATAAGTAAAGAACAAACTTAACTACTTTTTTGTGTTTTGTTTTGTTTGCAGGTGTTGTATTTTCAAATACTAGCACATACAAAATTATATCACTGATTATGATTTATTTGTTATTTAACAAAAATATACATATCCAAAATATTAAAAAAACACTTATTGAATTTATAAGATGAATTTTAATTTTTGCATCCCAGGATGAGGCGAATCTCAACAGACTGTACAACGAACTCAAGTGTGAACTGAAGGTTAGCACTCTTTATTTTTATCATAAGAAACTCAGGTGTTGTGGTCATCTGTCTTTATTAATAATCATAAGAAATGCAAGTGTTGATGTTAGCTAACCTCAACACTTGTTTCTTATGATAAAAACAAAGAAAGCAGTCTCTTTTTTTAAATCAAAAGAAACTTGAGTGTAAACTTGAGGTTAGTTGTCTTTGTTTTTAATCATAAGAAACTCAGATGTAATCTAAAGGTTAGCTGTCTTTGTTTTTATCATAGGAAACTCAAATGTAAACTTGAGGTTAGCTGTCATTGTTTTTATCATAAGAAACTCAAGTGTAAACTGGAGGTTAGCTGTATTTGTTTTTATCATATGAAACTCAAATGTAAACTTGAGGTTAGCTGTCTTTATTTTTATCATAAGAAACTCAAATGTAATCTAAAGGTTAGCAAATGTAATCTAAAGGTTCGCTGTCTTTGTTTTTATCATAAGAAACTCAAATATAAACTAGTGGTTAGCTGTCTGTTTTTATCATAAGAAACTCAAGTGTAAACTGGAGGTTAGCTGTCTTTGTTGTTATCATAAAAAACTTGAGTGTAAACTGGAGGTTAGCTGTCTTTGTTTTTATCATAAGAAACTCAGATATAAACTAGAGGTTAGCTGTTTGTTTTTATCATAAGAAACTCAAGTGTAAACTGGAGGTTAGCTGTCTTTGTTTTTATCATAAGAAACTTGAGTGTAAACTGGAGGTTAGCTGTCTTTGTTTTTATCATAAGAAGCTGGAGTGTAAACAGGGGGTTAGCTGTATTTGTATTTATCTTATGAAACTAAAGTGACAACTGGAGGTTAGCTGTCTTTGTTTTTATCATAAGAAACTCAAGTGTAAACTGGAGGTTAGCTGTCTTTGTTTTTATCGTAGGAAACTCGAGTGTAAACTGGAGGTTAGCTGTCTTTGTTTTTATCATATGAAACTAGAGTGTCAACTGGAGGTTAGCTGTCTTTGTTTTTATCATATGAAACTCAAATGTAAACGTGAGGTTAGCTGTCTTTATTTTCATCATAATAAACTCAAATATAAGCTGGAGGTTAGCTGTGTTTTTATCATAAGAAACTCAAGTGTAAACTGGAGGTTAGCTGTCTTTGTTTTTATCATAAGAAATTCGAGTGTAAACTGGAGTTTAGCCGTCTTTGTTTTTATCATAGGAAACTTGAATGTAATCTAAAGGTTAGCTATTTTTTGTTTTATCATAAGAAACTCAAGTGTAAACTGAGGTTAGCAGTCTTTGTTTTTATCTTAGGAAATTCAAGTGTAAACTGGAGGTTAGCGGTCTTTGTTTTTATCATAAGAAACTCCAGTGTAAACTGGAGTTTAGCTGTCTTTGTTTTTATCATAGGAAACTTGAATGTAATCTAAAGGTTAGCTATTTTTTGTTTTATCATAAGAAACTCAAGTGTAAACTGGAGGTTAGCAGTCTTTGTTTTTATCATAAGAAACTCCAGTGTAAACTGGAGGTGAGCTGTCTTTGTTTTTATCATAGGAAACTCAAGTGTAAACTGGAGGTTAGCTGTATTTGTTTTTATCATAAGAAACTCAAGTGTAAACTGGAGATTAGCTGTCTTTGTTTTTAATCATAAGAAACTTGAATGTAATCTAAAGGTTAGCTGAAACTCAAATATAGACTGGAGATTAGCTGTCTTTGTTTATCATAAGAAACTTGAATGTAAACTATAAGGTTAGCTCTCATTGTTATTATCTTAAGAAACTCAAGTGTGATTTAGAGGTTATTTTTCCTTGTTTTATATCACACAAAACACTCGCATGTAAGTAAGAGTTTAGTTGCCTTTGTTGACATCACCTATCTATATATGTTATCACTGATGCTTCTGTTGGATGCTGGACAGTTACATTTAGTATATTTAATTACCAAAATAAACTTGAATAGAAGTTTGTTGTTTACTGCAACAATTGCTCTGCTGATTTCTAATATGATTTCTTTTGTTTGCAGCCAATGGATAAATCAAGTAACATGTACAAACGACTACTTGATTACACCAATAACACTCATGTTACTACCCACAACCAGTATGCACTTGAAGTTGAAGATGTAAGTTAATACAAATTTTGGGTATTATAATGTAACAAAATTGTATGTCCCTAGCGATTTGCTCAACATTCTGCAAAGCTGTAGTACAATCTTGAACTTTTATTCATTTGTCATTCAGGGATTGGATGTAGCCCCTTGATATTCTGTCAAAGGTTGTGGTATGTGCTATCCTGACTGGGGTAGTGCATGTAATAAAAACATTTAGCAGGTTTCCTCTAAGACTATATTTGACATCCAGTAGACAGTGATAAATAAATTAATGTGCTCTAGTGGTGTCATTTAACAAAACAAATTTTTTAACTTTTTTTATTGGAGAACATTTTATGCTCAGAACATTACAAAGTTGCTGTGGCATGTGTTATTGTCTTGAAGATATATGAAGTGACCAGAGAAGGGGAATATGACAGATACAAACGATTTGAGATGTTGCACAATCGTCAGCTTCTTTGGCACGGAGTTCCTACAGAAAATGTAGTTGGTATTTTATCTGACGGTTTCCATTTACCAGCGCCAGAAGATCCACCTGTGAGTAACTGCAGTAATATATCAGGTGCATTCTGTTCAAACAGACATCTGTGTAATCCGGACTACTGTGTAAACTGGCATGATCTCAAATTCCGTTTACTGACAAATAATAATAGTTTCTGGCACAAGTCCTTTTGTAGATTGTTTTTCTGACACAAGTCTCAAGAAAATTTATATTTTTTTTGAGACGAGTGCCAGAAAAACATCTACAAAAGGACGGGTGCCATAAATATTTTCTAGTTCAATCATATTCATGATTTTAGTATAATTATTATAACATTCACTGCATATTATTGTTGTTCCGTGTCGTCATAGCTGATATATATTATAACACTAGAAGGAATGGATACAGTGTTTCATATTACTTGATGTCACCTACTACCTTTGATTGTGGAATGACGTCATGAACAGGTAGCAACGGCTGTCTTTATCTCCTAAACAACAAGTTCATTTAACCAATGAAAAGGGCGGATTACCGTCTAACACGGCTTTCTGGCACCTTTCTTCTGGTTGATACAACTAGAATTAAATTACTGTTGCACTCATTGAACTTTAATATCATCTCATTGGTAACAACATGAGTTTGTTCATATCTCAATGAATGTAAAAAATACGTCGTCAGGAAACGTCATATCTGACTATATATTGGTACATTGTCTCTCTGAGTGTTATTGTTTTAGAACCAACAAATTATTCAAAATCAGATATGAAATTTTAGCCTTATTATTATTAAGTATGTTATTAATTTAATTATAATTGTTTTTGGGTTTTTTAACGACGCACTCAACACATTATAATTACGGTTATATTGGCGCCAGACATATGATTATGTCAAGAAAAATCCCAGTGGTTAATTTAATTATAACGATTGTTTGTTAATTCTTTTACATTCATCTGATTATGAACCAAATCAATAATCTGCAAACTTTTGTGTGAATGGCTTAACCGATACACACAATTTGCAGATTATTTTTTATTTTTTCATACCCAGAGTGTATAAATGAAATAACAGACAATCCTTAATTGCTTGGGAGACATCTTTCTAATCAAGTACCCTGGGTACACAAGCACCTTTCGTCATCGCCCCCTTGAATCTGTTTTAGACAGACTGCACTGTGAAATATATGGCATGCTTCTTGCTAAGAACTCTGAGCTGGACACCAAGGCATTATTAGTTCTCTACTAGTCCAACCAGGGGTGGGGTTGGGTGGGGCATCTATAGGTTTCATCTCATGTCTATATGTCTTGTCTGTCTAGCTGTTTGTCCCACTTCCGGACTTACTTTTTAACAATGCCTCAATTGATCTAAAAGTTTGTGTATAGCTTGATGTGCGGTCGGTTTAGGATCAGTCCCCATCAGTGGGCCAATTGGACTATTTCTTGCTCCAGCCAGTGCACCATCCTGTCTGTGGGATGGTGCATATAAAAGATCCCTTGCTGCTAATAGAAAAGAGTAGCCCATGAAGTGGCAACAGCAGGTGTCCTCCCTTAATATAGGTGTGGTCTTTAACCATGTCTGACGCTATATAAAAGTAAATAAAATGTGTTGAATGGACCATTTCCTTCCTTCCTTATTATGTACTGTTACAGATTACATTTGACTTTCATGGTGATTTACTAATTTCTCACAGTGTTATGGCTCTTTAACGTAGGAAATACATGTATTGCTCCAAAATTCTGGAAAATGCAGGTCACCACATCACTTTGCTTGTTGGTTAAGGACTGTTTCTCAGTTAATTACTACAGGATACACAATATTGCTTCCAACCCTCGCATATGCAACCATTTTTTTCATTTGGCGCATACATTTTTTTTATACTATCTACATAAAAATACAAGCAGGCGCCATCTCGCTCTAATTGGAAAAGTTAACGTAGATGACTCTGTAGCTTTGTATCATGTTGCATATTTTCTAAATCCCTGATTGTTGTTTATTCTTTCAGTGTGCCTTCAAGTTTGGGAAAGGAGTATATTTTTCCAACATGGTCTCCGCGAGTGATGAATTCTGCTTGCCATCCAAATCCAACTCCATTGGCATCTTCCTGCTGTGTGAGGTCGCCCTTGGTGAAATGTAAGTCTGTGTATTTGTCTTCAGTTTTAAATGAAAGCCTTGAAGGAAAATATTATTTAATTTCTAAGATGTCTCTGGGGAGGAAAGGTATCATATGCAGGCCTTGACCTTAAGTTTTTTCAGTGGTAGTCCACAGGGCTACTAGGTTATAAAATCTAGTAGCCCTCAGGAAACATTGGTAGCCCCATAACTTGAAAAAAGGAGAAAAGAACTCAGTCATATATTGTTTTATTTAACATGTTGTTTTAAAAATTATGAGCAATATACTGGGAAATATTATACAGTATACCCTCGATTTATTGCCCCCCGATTTAACGCCAACCTCTTGTATCGCCAACTTTCTTCCAAGTACCGTTTGTTTTCTTGGTTAATTCCCTCTATTTAGCGCCACCCTCGCTATCCACCATCCGCCAAACATGGTTTTGAACAAAATGCATTTTAGATGTTGCAGTCCCCTCGATTGTATCGCCTGTGCTTCAATTAGCTGTAATCAAGCGGCTCGACAGGACATTGGCCGTAATTAAGCTCGACAGGACATTGGCCGTAATTAAGCTCTACAGGAGTTGTTACTTTTGTTATTGTCTAATGATTGACAACACCACTGGGGTACAGTTAGTTGTCAGTGCAGTGATTCCGCAGTTCAAAGATGTAGCGGTACAAGATCAAAAGCCGGTTTGATGATCATGTGACAATAAGGGATTTGATCGGTGCTTTTGATCGGGCCATTCTGGGTAAATGCGTAACATCAGTTGATTTAGTCCTAATCAACTATGACCCACGTTTAATAAATAAAGAAACATCCTTTTTAACTGTCATTGTGTGTAAGCTGTATAAGCTGATGAGTTGTAAAGCTCAAAGTGATCAAAACAGTTCTTCGGTTTATAGAAGGTAATCCACATTCAGTTGAGTCCGATGTAAATTCAATGATTTCTTTCCAAAAAAGAGTGAACGAGTTCATTCTTCTGATCACACAGCAGAAAAATATTCTGGACTTTTTTAAAAGGGATTGACTTCGACACTCTGCTATTCAAATTTACTGTACTTTTTACCGTTTCACCGTACACGTTTTTATATTTCCAATGTTCATTGCTGCTTGACAAATTAAAATTAATGTTACCTTTTCCCCCCTGTTTTTGTTTATTGTCGTTTTAAAC
>JAECMU010096185.1:16755-31329 GCA_016106625.1 Dracogyra subfuscus | reverse complement strand
TTCTAAGACACTTTTACTTTTCTTCTGATGTCAAATCAAATTAACTGAAATTATTTACAATTTGTTTTGTTTAAAAAAAAAAAAATATTAATTGTAGGATAGGATGGACTACAGATCAACATACTTTCTTCATCTGACTGCATCACTTGGTTGCGTTTAACTTTCTTCTTCTTCAATTTTCTGACTTCAGTTGAATTGACTATATCACTGTCTTCTAGAACTGAAATAACAAGAGACAAAATAGAAACTGTTCTCATTAATAACTGCAGTCATGTTTTCTTGAGGGTTTTAAAAATAAAATAAAATAAAAACAACTATGTAGTAGTACAGGTACAGGTCTTCGAACAATTGTGCAGTGGATGGAATGAGAAAAAACATAATCAGTTGAATGGAACCACATATGAAAGAAAAACTATTTCTATTTAAAAATCACAAAATGGTCTTGATGTTTTTGCTAGAGCTATTGACTCTAGTTTCTCAAACATTATTTTTGATCTTCTACAACAAAAGTTGGCATGTTCAGGAGGAAGGGTGCACATGAATAATTTGACTGGTACCATCATCTTCTTTCATATGACATTCAAATCATGTTAGGCACAAAAACCAGTCTACCAAGTGACTGCGTTCCCCACCCTTCTGAACATACCTCTGGACAACCTGAAACATGGTGGACCTGCCACAGTTAAAGGGACAGACCCTAGTTTTTAAACACTAAAGCATAATTTTCACCTAGACTCTACTTTCAGTCCAAAAAAAATGGACACTACTGTCTGAACCAAAATGTTAACAACTACCAAAAATGGCTCTCCTACCTTTATTTTTCGTTAGATTTTACTCACATTTGTCCATCAGGGCTCAATGCAGAACTTTTTTTTCACTTGCTGCTGGCTAGTAAATGATAAAACTTACTAGCCAAGTTTCTTCATCCACTCGCCAGGTTTATCCAGTAACAATAAAATAAATGCAACATTCGTTTATGATTTTTGCCGACGTTTAACGAAGTAAATACAGGAAGTACCAGTAAATGTTTTGTTTCAAGATTAGATGCGATTCAGTTATGTTGACATCGGAGGAATGCGTAGTATAAAATTACAGACTGACAGATTTCGTAGGCGTGTTCAGCCTGATTATATCTTCTAAGCCTAATATTTTGTACTCACCAGTTGGCTATTAGCTGTTAACAACCAATCGCCAGTAAACAAAAGTTATTCGCAAATGCGAGTGTTTTACTCGCCGTGTTGAGCCCTGTCCATGTCACCAATTTTGACTTTGCTGAGATCGTATAGGGCAAAAAGCATGTAATTTTGTGCCGGCTGCCATTTTGACTTTTTATGGAATATTCTCCAAGAGGGGTGAAAGGATATGACTTAATCTAGCAATGTTATCATATAAAAGCAAACATGATGACGTCAAATTAATGTTTTACATTATTTTTTGTTTCTTTAAATATACCACTAAAGATCATTGATTTTATATTAATTATGTCACTTACTTTGGAGGCTTTCACCCCTCTTGAAGAATATTCCATAAAAAAGCTAAATGGCAGACAGTTGAAAAATGCACGTATTTTTGCCTATGCCATCTCAGAAAAGTCGATACTGAAGACATCATTATAGTCTCATATGTGAAAGCTGTGTCACTGTAATGGTTTTTTAACAACTTATGTGTGGAAGAAATTTGGGAGAAATGTAACGGTAATTAAAGGTAGGAGAGTAATTGTTTTTAGTTGTTAACATTTTGGTTCGGACAGTAAGTTTGGTTCATTTACAAACCTGTAACAAATATGAATAGAACAGAGTGAAATAAGAGTCTGTGATGTTGAAAAAGAGATTAAACGTGACTCCATAACAGTTACTTCTCAGACACACACGTTTTTAAAAATATGAAAACATTCATTTTGTGGTATTAAAGAAACACCAGGATAACCAGAAACACAATAAAATATAAGTAATGTTTGATTTCATTGATCATAAACAACTCTAATAGTGAAAAATATGCTGTAATGTTTAAAAGCTAGAGTATGTTCCTTTAATAATTTAAGCAAGTTGTAATTATAATGTACAAGTTAATGGCAACAAATTTTCAACAGCCGAAAATGTTTTACACTTCCTTACAGCATAGCTAGGTTCAGTAACTTCAATACTGACATTATCCAGAGAAGACTGAACATAAAAAGGAGAGTCAAGGACTGGGATGTTGAGGAGTTGCCAGATTGGGAAGAAATGAGATGGAAGTCAAATGAGAGATTGCAAAAGGGAGAAGCGTGATATACATTTGCTTTTAAAAATGGAAACAAGGGCAACCCACCTGAGCTGTTCAAAGATTCTTCTGTCTCCATTGGATTGGATAAATCCTGAAGAACATAGCCATTACTGCTGCCGACCTGTCTGGCTTGTTTGTTTTTCAATTTCTTTTCTTTTGGCGAGAATGCACCATCTCCTATTTCCTCAGTGAAGTATTTACCTTGACCAGACAATGGCTGACTGTCATCAATCTCCTTCCCTTTAATGTCTTCATTCAGGCTTCTTGTTGATAATTCAATATTTGACACAGACTGCATGGTTTTTTGCGACTCATTCAAATTCTCTCGATTTGCTTGGTCTGTCTCATGTTTGGCTTTCTTTTTCTTCTTCTGCTTCACATTCATACCTGATTCATCATGAACAAACTTTGTGCCCAGAGGTTCTTGTAAAGGTGGCAAGAGACGTGCTGATCTTGGAGTCACACTTTCCTCCGATATGCCCAAGGAAGTGGCCGTTAGGGTCAAGGGGTCAGACAAGGGTCCAAAGTTTCTTGTAGATCTTGGTGTACGGAGATAATCAATTTCTCTGTCTTTTGATGGATTTATCTGGGATTCTTCGTCTGTTAATTTTTTCAGTTGTTCCTTTTGTTTCTTTTTTTCCTCCTTTAATTTTTTTTCCTGCAAACCAAAATTGGAGACATTTTGTGTTAATAAAGAATCATGACAGAGAGGAAGAAGGAAGGACAATTTGTATTTAACGACACACTCAACACATTTTATTTACGGTTATGTGGCATCGGACATATGGTTAAGGACCATTCAGATATTGAGAGAGGAAACACGCTGTCGCCACTTCATGGGTTACTCTTTTTCGATCTTTTATATGCATCATCCCACAGTCAGGATGACACATAACACGGCCTTTGATATACCAGTCGTGGTGCACTGGCTGGAGCGAGAAATAGCCCAATGGGCCAACAGACAGGGATCAATTCCCAGACTGACCATGCATCAAGTAAATGCTTTACCACTGGGCTACGTCCCTCCCCCCATGACGTAGAGAATGCAGATGACCAATTTACTTGTTTTAATAAAAGATGCCTCCATCATTATTCTTTTAGAACATGTTCAATACTTAGATTTTAAAAGATTATGATATCTTTCTTTTATCCTTGCTGTCAACACTCATTTGATTAGGGGAGCTAAAAATTACTCTTCTTGAACTAATCTCAGGCGAGTGATGAGAAGCGAGAGTGATAGCTCTTCTTAAATTGTGAGGTCTGAAGAACAATCATCCATACAGAAGTCTATTAATCTGAGTATTGTGGATAACTGCACAAACCTTTTTCTCAAGTTCCTTCACATCAAGAGTTTTGAAGGGGTCACCGTCTATCACATCTTCTTCCTCACTCTCCTCTTTCTCTATACCAAGTCGTTCTCTCTCCTCTGCCTCTCTCTTCTCTCTGTGGAAATAAGAAAGAAAGTTAGTCTTCCCCATGAGCAAAATCATGTTGAGCTAAAGATCTCTCCTGAAATGGTGCTAGGTGAGCAAATAAAATGTATTAAATTTTTTATTTACAAGCTGATTAATTTGTCACTCCCCTAAAAGTTTCCAAGCAAGTGTGAAGGGGAATGGGGGTGATCAGTCGTCTTTCCTATTTAAGACGGTCAGTGGTTCTAACTTGTGCGACTCAATATGCAAGTATAAAAGAAAATGGAAAGGACCACTGATGGATAACCAGGGTTTCTGACACAGGGTAAAAGAGGGTATGGCGCCATAGCAAATATTTTTGAAAATATTATTTTTTTAACTTAACCTTTTAACAAAATTAATGACTCTAGGATCGATCCCCGTCAGCTAACCACTGGGTGTTTTTCTCGACATAACCATATGTCCGACGCCGATATAACCGTAATTATAATGTGTTGAGTGTGTCGTTAAAAAAATAAAAATATTAAAAACAAAAATTAATGACTCTTATCATTACTGTATGCTTTTCTTAACCCTAACCCTAACCTATTATCATTCCGTGAGACAGCAGCACTCACATAGAAAATATTCCATTCCATAGAGCCATATTCATTAAAAGAAAAAATAAATCTGTCAGAAACACTGATCACATGATGATCCTTAATATCAGATGTTTCAGGTCCTAACTTTTTCAGAGATACAACAGTTAAATCTCAAATATAAAAGCAATGATTTTATGCAAATACATCTATATAAAAATATTGTTATTTAGTCGACAGGTATAATGTTAGCTACTTTTAATTCTAATTTTATAAAATAAGAGCAAGAGTTTGAAAACTCTATATTATTTTATTGCTTTCAGTCCTATAAATATCATCTATAGGACTATGCTATGGGTTGGTGAAATTGTCAACCTGTGTGTAATGGGTGTTCAAAAACTTTCATGGATACTCAAAGAGATATTATTTTCTATAGTTTTATGTCTCTCCACATTCTCATAATAATGCACATTTTATTCATTTTCTGCATGACCTTATGTGATGTATGTTTTATTTGGAAATATTTACACTACATATCAGTAATACCAAATGATACCAGTCACACAAGCAAACTTTGTCTTCTTTTTTTCTAACATTTTACTCCTAAAAAACAAATATGGGTTTTAATTTATATCACATGGGTACATATGACTATTATTAATACTTGTCTCGAGTTCTGCTCAACTAGTTTTTATATTTAAAAACATTTTCCTTTGTACCTTTCTTCTCTTATTTTCCTAACTCGTTCTGCTTTAGCAGCTTTTTCTATTCTCCGTTTCTCTTCCTCTATGGCTATGTCCTGCTCCACTCGCTCTTTTAATGCATCAAACTGCTTGTCAATGACTTCACAAAGCCAATGGAGGCCATTCTTGATGTTGGCATCCATCTTTGTACCTGTTCCTTTAATAGCAGAACAACTCTCCTGTGGAAAACAAAATTAAAATCCCAAAAATTATTGTCAAATTTAGGTTTAAAGTGACAGACCCTAGCTTTTAAAAACTATGGTGTATTTTTCAATTAAAGCTGTTTTCGAAAACTAACATTTGGACATTACTTACATTTTTTTTTATTGATTAGATTATCTTTTTCCATACATATATCCGAAGTGTTTCTGGTCATGCTGGTGTTTTTAATTCCATGAAATGATTTTTCGTATTTTTAAAACACATAGCCTACTCTGACAAGCTCCGGTCTACTTTTTAAGGTTGTTTCCCTGTTTCAATGTCAAAGATTCTTGTTTCATTATTTTAACTTTAACCAAATGTGTTACACATTTGTAGATTAACAAAACTTAGTGTTAATTTTCACGGGTTGGAACTTGGGTCTGTGACTTTATGTACCTCTAATTATTTTCACAATAGACTAAAAACAGTGAACCAGAACTGCTACCATATTAAACAGATAATACTTGAAATTTATATCTGTAGTACAGCACATAGGTCATGAAAAACTGAATGCATGAATGAATGTTTAACGACACCCTAGCACAAAAAATACATTAAACTATGGTAATGATGAAAAACTGGTACAAGACTTTTCTAATACACCTCCTGATATAGACTTTTATAGATTGTAGGCGACAATTTTTTTTTTCTTTTTGAAATAATAACATTTTGAAATTCTTTATTATTTGTGTGTTAAACAATATCTCATGCCATATTTCAAACCCTGTCAATTAACAATGACATTTGTCAATCAGAAAACTGCAGTCGAAAATGTGGTGGACACCATTTTTGCATGGCATATTTTTTGCCGTATAGTAATTTTGTTAACTGCTAGGGTTGTATTCCACAATACTGTTTAACAAAAAGAGCTCGACAGTGGTTACTCACAATAAAACAAGGGCACTTGTTCCTGTTGACGACACTTTCTAGATTTAGAAACTCACAGATATCATGCTCGTCCGCAGCACCTTCCTTATCCTGCTTATTTGCCAGGCTAAAAAATAAAATAAAAAACAATGAAACACTACTAAACCTGACCACCAGTAAACCAGAATTCCCTCAATATCTCAGGGTACCTTTTTAAATATCAGTACAGAACAGAATCTATCTAATCCAGATACCTCTTAAACCAAACTTTTTCTTGGTCCCATGCATGTCCAGAATGGAAGGGTTTCAGTTTGGTACACACAAAAACAAGAGAACATTCAAAAGGTTAATATCTACATCCTCTAACTGACATGTAGAAAAAATTATAGAATTCTGAATGTGCTGTATCATTTTACATATAAATAACTGACTCTAAAATATATTTTTTTTATTACCCCAGCGGTCACTTGTAACAGGAAAAATATTTTACATATTTTCTCAGTGAGAAATAGTCTGCATTGGTTTAATGAACAATACTACTGGACATTTTGATGCTTATAAACCAATGGCTTTGTTGGCACTAAATATCTATATCCTTTAAGTGACATGTAGAAAAAATTATAGAATTCTGAATGTGCTGTATCATTTTACATATAAATAACTGTACTCTAAAATATATATTTTTTTATTACCCCAGCGGTCACTCGTAACATGAAAAATATTTTACATATTTTCTCAGTGAGAAATATTCTGCATTGGTTTAATGAACAATACTATTGGATAATTTGATGCTTATAAACCAATGGCTTTGTCGGTACTTTATATGACGTCATCATGATTTGACAAACACACAAAATGATGTCATGTAGTGGCTCTCTGTTTTTGGTGTTAAATTTATAAATGTAATTCATTATAGATTTTGAAGCAGAATAAAGGGAACTTTGTTTTTGAAAATTATCTATGAACGTGATTAAATTACAACATTATAGTAATTCTCAGAACAGTGCGTAAAGTGGTTTACATCGTTTCTATACAGGTTGGCCTTCATGCATGTGCGTGGAAAATAAAGGTTTTTAGAGATAAAATAGCTCAGGTAATAAATAGAAAAACAACCTTGGTACCAGTTATTATTAAATTTATGTCCCTCGTGAAATAATTTTCAATTGTCACTCGCTAAAGCTTGTGACAACTGAAAATTATTTCACTCTGGACATAAATTTAATAATAACTGGAAACTTGTTTATTATCTCTATGAATGTACTATTCCTTAACCTGGGTAACATATCCAATAATTTTAACTTGCACTGGAAATCAAATGAATAAAATTAAATTATGCACTGTTAAATTTAGCCGATAATGACACATACGTTGTATTTGACTATTTGTGGACATTAATGTTGACGTTACACTCAGTGGTGGAAATATTTACCCTAGGACTCTGCAAACATCGTCCCAAGACAAAATTTCCACTCCCATCAAGGGTTTATTTGTTTTATCCCATATGACTGCATATGATGAAATCTTATAACAATATACATAGACAAAACTACATAAATGTGGTTTTCTGATTTCTGTATTCCACGAGTGTATTTCAGAAAAACACATATATGTAGTTTTGTATTTATTACATACCCTAAATTGGAATTTTGTCTCCAAATAATAGTTAAAAAATTGTAACACTGCTAGCTAATGACGGGATTTCTAAATTTACACAACTAGGTCAGCTGTGTAACTGCGCGGACCAATAAACCACCAATTATTACACATAGGAATATAGTTCTATTTAAACAATAAACTGAAATAAGAAAGAACGAGTGAAATGTTACCTATAATTTTAATGATATTGTTTGAAATGCATTTTAAAGACAATGTAATAGCTAAAATTCACGAACATTATAATATTTAATTTGTTCATAATACGTCACAAAACCTTCAGCACGCCAGTTTTATCAACGAAGAAAAATGTCAAGGATTGTTCACTCAATGTCTGTGTCGTCATCAGTGTGTTTTCTTTTATTGATATTCATGGAATTATTTGTTGCTGAAAAGTTTAAGTTTATATTAAATGTGCCTCCATAAATCATCGCTCCACTGAATAATCTGGTTGTCAGTTCATCCAAGTTTTCCAAGTTTTTTACGCGAGGAGACAATGCATGCGACGTCATTGTTGCAAAAGTTGATGACAGTCACTTTTCACACCCTTGTTTTTGCTCCGTACATAATAAATATAGCATATATTTTGTAAAAGGTACAATTTTTTAATCACAAGATTTTGTTCAAACACATTCAGGTGCATTAGTAATGTTCCAAAAAATTAAATTAAAATAGCAATTTTATATTGGAATTTTTTCAAAAATTAAACGTCATGTACCCAGTTTACAGTTATTGTAAGGAGATGCAAAGTGACGTCATTTAAACTCAGAATTAGCTGTATTATTACAGTGCTTCACCACATAAAATTTTTTAAAAAATATTGGTTTGTTTAACGACGCACTCAACACATTTTAATTACGGTTATATCGGCGTCGGACATATGGTTATGTCGAGGAAAAAACACCAGTGGTCAGCTGACGGGGATCGATCCTAGACCGACCGCGCATCAGGTGGGCACTGTACCAATGGGCCACGCTGCCCGCTACATTAAAATAAAAACTAGTCTACTAACCTTGACCCCTGTCAAATTCCTACAACAGGCAGACAACGCTGTTTACATGTCAGTATTTGTTTTTATTTTTCATAATTGTGGACAAAATATTAATTTAAGTTTTAAAAGATGAAAGAAATAAAAAGTACCTTTTGTAAAATATATCATATCACAAAATTATGGTTGGAGATGTTTTATTTATTGTGTACGAAGCTAAAACTAGAGTCCAAAAAGTGACTGTCATCGACTTTAACTATCATGGATTAAAAGCTTGTTGGTTAGTAGTGTTCCTATCTCAAGTTTTGGTATCGCACTCATTAAATTGTAAATATTTGTCATCGTTTTCGTCTGTTTTCAGTTCAAAGTTTAAAAAAAATAGCATTTTAAACATCTTTTACTAGGCAATTCAAACCAAGCACCAAATTTGTTTACATATTGCGAAGGGCATTCCCGAAAACTATGTGCTATAAATAGTAGTGTTGAATACGGTATAGTTCCAGCAGTTGAGTTGAATATGGAAAAGTGTATTTCATTTTTGTATTCAGGACTGTATTTATATAGTAAGATTGAATGAGTATGTAATAAAGATTATTACTAAATAATTCTTACAGTAACACAGGTTTGCCCGACACCTGTGGATGTTCCAACAATTCACGGAAATTGTTTTGCATCTCCTCCATCCTTTCCAAAGCAGTAGAATCAATGACATAAATGACCCCGTAGATTTCGGCCAGATAGTTCTTCCATATGGCACGGATCTTCTTCCCTCCACCCAGGTCAAACAGGGTGATACTAAACCCATCAAAAGAAAACTTCTCACTGTTGAAGCCCACTGTAGGCGCAATGTTCAAAGGCAAAGGATCTGTAAAATTAAAATATTTTAAAATGCAAACACAACTATAACTATAATGAATTTATATGTTACTACTATCCATGGTTACTGTCAGATGCTTGTATACAACCATACAAGTTTGTGTCCCCAGGGCTTCTAGATTATCGTAGCCCCACTCCCATGACTAGTGATATTCAATATCGGGCTAGTAAATAACTACTACATATTGCCATGTCCAACAGCTAGTGAATTGTTTTGTTGTCAAATGTTGCAGTTAAGTCTGTTTTGTAAATATAAATATCCTGACACCAACCCAATCCGCAGTGTCAGTGTTTTTAATCTCTTTAGGTAATATATCTGATAATATTTATTTAGTAAAATTGTATTAACTTATAAGTAAAGTAGGGTAGTGAAATTTTAATCATGGCTGATCCCATTTTAGAAACCCTGGTCTCTATTATATGTAGTTTATAACTCATAAAAGAGATGACAAATATTGTCAACAGGTGTTAAAATGGATAACAATTTTTAAACATAGTCCATGTACAGCCAGATGATACCAAACAATGGTGTGTGGCTGTAAGACTATTAATGTGGATTGTTTATTCAAAGTGGTGAAACAAAAAGAACCTATCAAAATAAAAGCTTTAACTTATGCCATATAGACGTCAGTGTTATTCAAAGGTTGACAACCATAACCAGTTATGTTTATTCTTTGCAATAATAATAGTTGTTTTCTTTTCTTTTTTTTATTTATTGGGATGTGGAAGTGGTACAAGGCTATATAACTTCTAAAATAAAATTACTTTCATTCAGACTTTTTTTAAATGGTATGAAATTAATTTTGTGGTATTTCAAGATGGAAGCAAATGCTAAAAATTGAGAAGCAGTTCTAGAAATTATCAAAATTAAGATTGTAATGCACATTTTTTCAACAGAAATATTGAAGACTTGAAATACCTTTGTACAAAAAGACAATTTATATTAAATTGTTTCTGAAAGTCAAAAATTCTCAATATATATTTAAAATTTCTGTCAGAAATAAGACTGAAAACAAGTTTGTTTGTTTTTTGTTTAACGAAGCACTCAACACATTATAAGTACGGTTATATCGGCGTTGGACATATGGTTATGTCGAGAAAACCCCCCAGTGGTTAGCTGAAGGGGATCGATCCTAGACCAACCGGGCATCAGGCAGGCACTGTACCACTGGGTTATGCTGCCCGCTAAGACTGAAAACAAAATCTGTTTGTGAAGTTTATCATCAGCTTTTACTGTCTGGCCCCTGCCAACAGATTAAAATATTAAATTTAGATTGTTATTATCACTCTCCTGGCTTAGGAGTAGAGGATGTAACAAGTCCTACAATGTAATGTAGACCAGTGTGTGATTTTCAGGAGTGTCCGGGAGCCCAGGGCTCATAAAAATCATATAGGACTCTCTGACTTCGCTAGCATATGAGCCTGCATGGCTCGTAAACATTATTAGTAAAAAGAACATTTATTTTCTTCAAATGACACAGTCAACATTATAAAAATTCAGGGAAACCATAGTCTCAAAACCATTTATAACAAGAGAGATAAATCTCTTTGTTATAAATGGTTTTGGACTATTTCCAGATTGGAATTATTTATGGAATATCCTTAATTGTACGTCGATCGATTTAAATTAAACTATTAATAAACTATATAGAAACAGTTTCACAAATAATTATATTCAACAAAATTCAATCATTTATACATAATTTACATCACATGTAACTGAGAACAATGCCATATCCTCCCACCCCAATAAAAAATTTTTTTAAAGAGTTTGCTGGGTTGGTGATGGGCTCTCAAGATTTGCAAACAGAGAGTCCTTGGGACACTTAAAGTACTGAAACCAAAATCACACACTGTGGACGATGATAATATTGCTACGAATTTAAATGAAATTATTTTCCGTACATTTGAACTTTTAAGTATGTTCCATGATATGCACTTACCTCCAGTTAAACCTTTAGCTGTTGTGGTTTTTCCAGCACAGTCAAGGCCCAAAATGGCCAAAATTATTGGTCTGGAAAAAAAAAATATATATATATATATACTGTATATATAATTAATTTTCTGTAACATTCATTACAACGTAACGTCATTCCATTGGTCCAGATGTAACAAAGTGAGTTTGTTCATTTCGCGATGAATGTAAAAATTACGTAATTTTGTATATATGTTGTCTTACTAAGTGTTATTGTTTATAGACCAAAAATAATTCAAAATAAAGTATGAACTTTTAAAGTTATAGTGTTATTATTAGCCTGTATGATTCAATATAATTTAATTGTAAGTACTGTCTGTTATTTCTTTTATGTTTATCAGGGTATGAACCAAAAAAATCATCTGCAAACTTATGGGAGAACGGCTTTGCTGATTCACACAGTTTGCACATGAGTTTTTGTTTTCATACCCTGATGAACGTAAAAGAAATAACAATCCTTACATAAACTATAATACATGTACCGTATATATACTAATGGAAAGAAATAAGGGAACACATAAAATTGTAGACCAAATTTAATTCACTGCAAGCATAGTAATGTCTGCATTTCATACCAAGTTGTAATGTGGGATTGAACGTCTGTAGTGTTGAAAGTGCTGCCTATATGTTCCCCATCAATTTCTGATAATATCAATTGATTGTTGATGCAGTCATTATTTCTTGCTGTTATCTGTGTGATCCTTTATTTCTTTCCATCAGTATATTATTAAGTGATACACAACACACATTTATTAAAATAAGCATATAAAAGGTGCATTCATGGTAAAGATGATAATATTGGTATACAAGATTATTTATGTTTAGGTAATCATAAAACTTTATATAAACACAGCATTTATAAAACAAACAATTTGCCTGATTCTGCACCATTACATTGATATAAAGTTTAAGGTTAGGGGCTAGGCGCAGGTAAATATTTATTCTCTATATACTGAAAATAAAGTTTACACAGAAAAAAAAAAAAACAAGGAAAAAAGGTTGAAAAATAACATCCCTGTCTTTTGGATTTAAATCCTAAACATGGCGAATGTAATGTAATGATGATCAACTCGCCTCAAAACCAAGTCGGCCTCTACCAACTAGACCCAGCAGTTGGTCAACTTACCCCAAACTATTAAGTCAACTTGCCCAAAAAAGGTTACCAACTCGCCCCAGTGTTTGGACAACTCGACCCAATCTCAACTTTACTGTCTGTAAATAATTGTCACAAAATTAAAAACAAATGTCTACAACTTTTGTGTCCTTTTATTTCTTAATATTTTGCTAAATGATCCTAATATCACATAAAGAAAGAAAGACATGTTTTATTTAATGACGAACTCAACACATTTTATTTATGGTTATATGGCATCAGACATATGGTTAAGGACCACACAGATATTCAGAGAGGAAACCTGCTGTTGCCACATCGTGGGCTACGCTTTTTGATTAGCTGCAAGGGATCTTTTATATGCACCATCTCACGGACAGGGTAGTACATACCAGTCGTGGTGCATTGGCTTGAACAAGAAATAGCCCAATGGGCCGCCCACTGATGGGAATCGATCTCACACAGACCGTACATAGAAACATTTTATTATATTTAATTCATGAACATTTATTACTTGAAAAGCATGGCATGAGACATTGAGAGTGGCATGACTGTTTACAAAGCATCTAAAAAATTCAAATTCTAAAACAAACTCTAAAGAACAAAAAACAAAACAAGGGGAACTTTCTAATCTCAAACACAGTGGTGCTGGTCAACTACCAATGTTCACCAAAAATGTGTATATATTTTCATAATTCATTAACATTTGCTTCGCTGACAACCTGTTGCACGGTGTCTGTTCTCTCAGTTTATGGATGGATGTGGTCTTTCATACATTCTACCTTTGTAACGTATTTCGATGGTGTTAAACAGTTAAAAAAACAAATTCAATATTCACTTCCAGGTAGGAATTTTACATTTGTTTACAACAAAGGTAAGTAACTACAAACATTTTATTATTATTTTACTTTGTAAGGCCTATTGGACAAGGTAAACACCGATGTTGCTAAGTTTATCCAGTTGTTGGAATGAACATGCGCTGTAGCGTTATCTTGCTAATGAGACGGTATTCAATAGGTCCAGGATACTCACCTTTTAGGTTGCCTGCTCCTTCTGATACAGGATACACAGTTTCCCATTAGACTGAACATGAAGAATTGTATTCAAAGGCCGGGAATGCAAAACCAATGTATTATTATTATTATGTAAAAATATATATATATATAAACTCAGGGAGACTGCGCCCCATCTATTCATCTATTCAAAAACATGATTCGGATGTCATGTCGACAAACTGAATAAGATTTGTAAGTGAATTTCAATCTGTGAAAACAACAACAAAACAAATATAAAAAAATTGGGTGAATACAAAAGGGTTTAATTAAATCTACTTCGTCACACTTCCAAATTAAGAGTATAACATATGACGGAGTAGAATTAGTTAATTAGTGAAGTCAAGGTGATGCTAAGTAAAATGACTTTGACAGGTAAACAATTCATCGTTACCGCCATGTTGGTAACCATTTGTTTTGTAGTAGTTTACTACGTCACTGGGCAGTGCTTTTTGGTTGAGCGTGTTCGTTTCTAATTATGCGCGTACATTTTGTAGCGATCTGGTGTCAAAATAAAGCAACATAAACCAATCTAATATGGATGGGGAGGGTGGGTATACATTTTTTAACGAAATAGTATATTTTATTATTTAAAAGTGGAATGATTCTCTGTGTTTGATTATTTGACAGCAGAAACTGAGAAAGCGACGAGTTACTTACTACTTAGTGGGAGATTAACTATATTTCTCCGTGATATCAGATACGTTTTAATCATAGATGATCATCATGATCATGATCATGATTAGTAGATGCAAGGGCAGGAACCTGGGGTGTTCTTCCTCTCGAGGATGAAGATTTACGTGTTATTATTCTACTCTATATAAATAAAGGTAAAAATATGGCTTATGGCTTTTAC
>JAECMU010096185.1:0-16706 GCA_016106625.1 Dracogyra subfuscus | reverse complement strand
TATAGCCTGTGTAAAGTGGGATAGAGCACTGGTCTCAAAAAAAAAAAATGACAGTATTTAAATTTTAAGTACGTTACTCCGTTATATAAATGAATACACCCCAAAATATATCCCTTTCAACTGGTACTTTAATGATGCTAAGCGTAATAAATATGATCGACGGTTAGCAACGGTATATATAAAATGATTACTTTATATTTAACTGGATATGGAGTAAAATATTTGTCAAATTTACATTGCATAAATAATATGTCCTTTATTAAAACAAAAAGGAAGGGTGAATCTAACTCACCTGAGGTGAATAGATCGAAGATTTAACCTCCTCTTTGTGCCCAATCTCCGATTAGGTTTTCTCGTCCCAGCCAGTGCCTTACAATTGGTGGTGGTGTGTGCTATCCTGTATGTGGAAAAGTGTTAATGGAAAAGTGTAGCAAGTTTCCTCTTAATTACTGTGTCATAATTACTAAATGTGTACATTCAATAGCTGATCATTAATTAATGTGTTCATGTGGTGTCATTAAACAAAAACGTAATAGAAGAAAAAACCCAGATTGGGACTGCAATATTCAATTTTATTTTATTAGTAAACATTTTTTATTACCCCATCGGGCACTCAGAACCGGGGAAATATAAATCATAATTTCCCTAGGGACTTATTATGTATTGGTCTAACGAACAATACTATTGGACAATTTGAGGTTTACAAACCAATGGCTTTGTCGGTACTAAATATGACGTCATCACGATTTGACAAACACACACAATGACGTCATGTAGTTTAAAGAGGTTGCGTTTATGGCTCTCTGTTTTTGGTATTAAATTTATAACAAAATGTAATTATAATGCCATTTATTATAGATTTTGAAGCAGAATAGAGAGAACCTGTGTTTTTGAAAATTATCTATGAACGTGATTAAATTATAACGCTATAGTAATTCTCAGAACAGTGCGTAAAGTGGTTTACATCGTTCCTATACAGGTCGGCCTTCGTGCATGTAAAGGAAAATAAAGGTTTTTAGTGAAAAAATAGCTGAGGTAATAAATAGAATAACAAACTCGGTACCAGTTATTATAACATTTATGTCCCTCGTGAAATAATTTTCATTTGTCACTCGTTAAAGCTCGTGACAACTGAAAATTATTTCACTCGGGACATAAATTTGATAATAACTGGAAACTCGTTTATTATCTTCTATATACATAGAGATATAATGTGTGTATATTATTTCAGGAAAAGTGTATTTAATGATTTTTTGTTCTGCTGCTATTGGGCAACATATTTTCAAAGTGACACATTTACAATAATTCACAACCAAACTTATTATTACACTGCAGTGACGAACAAATTTCTTTTCTAGGTAGGCCTAATCTACTGATGTGCCCCGGACAGAACATTTGAATCACTGTTGGTTAGCATAGTTGACAGGCAAATATCTTTTATATAATGGAAATGAAATGTTTTATTTAACGGCACACTAAACACATTTCATTTATGGTTATATGGCATCTGACATATGGTTAATGACCAAGCAGATATCGAGAGAGGAAACCCGACGTCTCGACTTCATGGGCTACTCAGCGGGCAGTATGGCCCAGTGGTACAGTGCCCGCCTGATGCGCGGTCGGTCTAGGATCGATCCCCGTCAGCTGACCACTGGGGTTTTTTCTCGACATAACCATATGTCCGACGCCGATATAACCGTAATTTAATGTGTTGAGTGCGTCGTTAAATAAACCAAAAAATAAATAAATAATAATCATGGGCTACTCCTTTCAATTAGCAGCAAGGGATCTTTTATATGCACTATCCCACAGACAGGGTAGTACATACCACAGCCTTTGATATACCAGTCATGGTGCACAGGCTTGAACAAGATATAGCCCAATAGGTCCACCGACAGGGATCGATCCCAGACCGATCGTGCATCAAGAAAGCACTTTACCACTGGACGTCCCACCCCCTTTTACATAAAAACCACATGCAACCATTCATACCCAGTACCTCAATATAAACACTTGTTTTTTAAATTTCCATGAATAATATATATACAGCTGAGGTTTAACAAACATTTACAGTATTATCCAAATCAAGGTGCCCAATGTGGTCCTAATAAACACAAAGCTGAAAGGCCAGGCCAACATTATATAGGAACTAAGATAAAACTTCTTAGCCAGCTGTCCAAATCACATTTATTCACATGACAATTTTTCTTCTGACAATTTTACTATTTAGATTTTAGCATCATGCATTTTCATTGAAATCTTGTGTAAACAGGTGTTTTTTTAAATGGGAATTGAATAGGTCAGTTTAAGTACATTATGTTTCTATAAATTATAATGCACACATGGTATGTATAAAATATGACAAACGTCAAAACACATTCAAATGAAAATTTATTTAGAAAGATACATACACAAAACAATTTGTCGAAAACCATCCATTACAGAGTCTTTCCACTTGATGGACAATAACATGTTAACTATTTGATAGGCAGTGTTTAAAATATATGCTAAAGTATGGCAAACTTTATAACTATAATTAGTTATTTTAAATTTCCATTTTATGTGCATCTTTCATGATCAAAATTAATATATAATGTTATATACACCAGTGAATAAGATAAAGCCAAAATATATCCAACTTAATATTTTGTCAATTAACATATTAACGAATTAAGCTGCACAATCATAGCTGACCATCAATTACTGTACCCATTTTGAAACCCCTGCATATATCAAACTCCAAAATATTAAAACAAAACTGAATTTAATTGGTTATTAAAAAAACAAGTAATGCCAAACATTTAGGTTCCAATAGTAAACATGTTTGTTTTATTGCGGTTTGATACGAAAACTCTTCTAGAGGGGGTAACGCTAAAAAACAAATTTGAACTTTATGACATAAAACATTTGTAAGAGTTGTGTTAATAAAATACACTATGATTATGCACCTTTAGCATAAAAAACAACATTTTGAACAGATTCCACAAAAGAATATTGTATCGTATAAAGAAATTGCTAACAATAAGAATAAAATCATTGAACTACAAATATTTAAATTTAACAGTTAGCAGCAAAAGTAACATCCTAAATAATTAACAAGTATTAAAAAGTCAAATTTAAATTAATTTATGTACAGTATCAAAACCTGATGTACACCCACACACAAAGGTACACTCCTGTCAACCATGTACAGGTAACTTTTGAGAAATGTCTCATTTTAGTAAATATTTTCAACAAACACTTTGTTTTTTGCGACTTGGTTGGTGGTAGTTTTTTGGGTGTTTTTTTTTAATTCACTTTAAAAAACATATTACAAAATGTGTGATTTGTTGGTCAGATTTAGAAAAGAAATGGAAAAAAACCCGTAGCTCACAATAATTGAAAAAGTAATGTTAATCATTAGTTCTTTCAAATTAAAAGGCATAAAAATATACAAACTGCTTTTTTTAAAGTGACATTGTTTTAGTGCCTTTACAAAAAGTTTTTTCAGATTGGAACACCATACAGTGAAACCTATAATAGAATTATAGAATTTCACTAAGTACAAATGCCCCAATGATTACTGGCAAAGATCTTATTTTATCTTATCAAGTACAAGTGCCCTAGTGACTACTGGCAAATATCTTAACAAGCAATGTGGTGCAGATGCCTGTATATACGACGACCGAGTAGAACACTGCCTCTAACAAGCTACAAGGATACTACAATAACTGAACTATCATCTTGCACATCCATAGAGGGATACATGCTAAAAGCAGATACGACTCGCCATGGACAAATATCCTAAGTGGGAAAATATTCGAACAAATTATAATGATCATGCATGTCATAACATTAAGAAGTTAAATCGTGAAATATCTCCAATTTTGACCTAACCAAATGGAATTCCTTGAACATAAATAGCACTAGTTTCTAAATGAGAGTACAAAATTTCATCTTGTATACTAATTTTGTTCTTATAATTTATGCAAAATTTACTTTCAAAAGAAAGAAGAAAACAAAGAAGGTTTTACGTAAAATAATATTTAACACCACAATAATACAACAAAAATGTACATTCTTAATTCATTGTGAACCAAGTAAATACAGCTTAAACAGACACATCTTACATGAAAATAATAACAAAATGTAAAAGAAAACAGTGATTGTACTTAAGAATTACAGCAAGTGTACATCTTATATGATTTATCTAAGTATAACAACACTAATAACAAAGTAGAAGAGGAAAAATAATGTCGGACATGGCTATACATTGTCAACCGAATCTATATACGTGCTTCCATACATAAGAACATTTCTTGACATAAAAACTGATGTATCTCAGCACACCAAGCTGATAAATACTAATTAAACCCATAGTTTAGTTGTATGCCAAGACTAGAGTGCTATGATCTTAAGACATATATAAATACACAAACACAAAATTCATCTACCCTCCCTCAAGTCCAATTTTTGTTATGATAATCACCATTGTAAATATTAAATGATCCATTAAGTTTTTGACTAGTTATCACTGCACCATTGTGGAAAAAACAAATTCAACATATTTTACCTTGAGTTGGAGTAAAAATGCTAATCTCACTCTACCAACTTTCATGATGAGAGTTTGACAACTCGCGGATCTTACAACTTCTAGAACTGTCCGATGGCTAATCTGAACACTCTTACTACTCAATTATTGTGGTGTAAAACTCATAAGACTGATTAGCTGTTAATATGAGGGCACCTGTCGTAAGTCGGGAATGGGGGGGGAGTTGCAACACAACCGTATGACTTAATATCCTACTCAATTTTCGCTAGGGATATTTGGATGTTAAGTAAAATAAATGCATTTACTATGTTTGATTGACAAAATATTTAATTATAGTCATGCCTTGTCATGTGGTGAAGTATGGGACAGCCAAACTGCATAGTTTCAGTAGTCACCTGTTACACATATTTAAGATGTGTATAAATTGTACCAGACTCATAGGCACAACATTCTGTATAATAAACAATCTAAAGAACCCCATGTGGCCCCTCATTTCAATATGGCAGGACATGATTATAATTGCAGTGTTACAAAAGATTGTTAATCTTGATAAAACTAAATTGAACATTGCCGAATCACTCTGGATGCACCGCTTTGAACACAATGAGGCCTGATGGACTTAATGAGTATGACCCACGCAGTCACTGACTGTTCTTTTGTTACTTTCCTCTAGTCGGCTTATCCTATGATTTGTTTAGTTTTTTAACTTGACATTTTCACTTGAACTGTTTTAATTCACCTGTTTTTAATGCTGAACTCCTGGTTTGCTCCTGAGGATGTCAGCATCTAGCTGACGAAACGTTGAGCTTTTTAACTTGACATTTTTAATTGTGGTTTTTAAACAGAGACTTTATCTTATCATATAAATTGTTAAGCACGACATACGATTACAAATATCTTGGTACATATCAAAGTGATACGTCCCACTAGAATGCCAAGTGGGATGTAACACTTTTAACGTCACACGATGACGTCATCATTTGGCGCACTACAACCTTACAAGTCACAGGAATGTAAATAAAACGAGATGAGTGATATAAATTAAAACAGATTATGGGTAATAAATAGGATATTAAACTCACTACCATTTCGTATCATGTTTATGTCCCTTGTGAAATAATTTTAATTGAAGCTTAGTTGACTGGGAACATTAACATTATATGAAATGGAAGTTCATTTAATATCCTATAAATATCCCTAGCGAAAGTTGAGAAGTCTAGTTTGACATAAGAGTACTCTGCATCTTTACAGATCTTGTTTGTGAGAGCATGCTCATTCTCTGTGATGCATCATACATAGTTTTCACACCCTAATCTATTAGTTATAACAAAACATTAATCTATTGTATCTGTTGATACGGTGTCCCAAAACAGGATAATACTTCTGATTGGTTGACCTTTATTTTAAAGTTGTTTTACGCCCTACATTGTAACATTTAAGACATTACAAATCTGTACCTACAATATTTCTAACTACACCTAAAAATTATCCAAGCTGTAACAGTGTATTGAGCAAACTGATTAAACAGATGAAAAATAGAGAAGCACCATCTGATATGATTATCCTGGAATACACAACCATAAAACACTTAAGTACTGAAAATTAACTGACAGACAACAAAAGAAATTAATTACTCAAATCAAATGCCTATATCCAAAGACATAACATGAAGAAAAAAAAACACTGAAAATAAATAAAATTACTTTGACCAGGGTAACTGTATTGGAGGAGGAAATAAAAGTGTCAAAGAATGATTCCACTGGTAAAAGAAAAATAAACTCAGAAAATTTAATTAAAGTGGTCTTGTTAACAAATATTATTCAATAATTAGGGTGACTTATAGTTCAATTGGTTATTTGCATTAACACTGTTTCATGCTAGATAAACTTTTTTATTCATTTTCTTGCATAAGATTTAATGAGAATACTGTAGGAGCCATCACCGTCATGGCATTAAACTTACAAGGTAAAATGTTACTTAAATGCAACAGGTATCTGAGTATCAATTGAATAATCTGCCATATGTGAACATAAAACAAATAAATTAAGTTGTCCTAATTCTGACAGAATATATGTGGTCTTAAATACATGCATCCCTCAAGTTCATTTTTCAGTCCCATTAACTTGCAAAGTCCATTTGTTTCACTTCAACTATAAATCTACGAAGCCATACCAAGCAATTAATATAAGTTTGTGACCAAAGATCTGCAAATATAATGATAAAAAACTATGAATCGAACTTACAAAGCCTGTTTTTGACTTACACGCGTGTAACAACATACATTTACAATGCTTAAACACATGCATTTAAGAAAAAAAGGCTTTATAAACTCAGCCCAATGGGTTTAGTGCCTACCCACCTCAATACGGATAATTATACTAATTTCCTTGAGTAAAGGAAGGTTTTACTTATAAATGTCTTGATAATCTTAACTTTGTCCATTTTTTTAAATAAATAATTTGCTAAAGATATTTAATGTGTATCACTTAATGAAATTAAAATATTGAATAAGATGGTGAACAAAATACATAAAATTCCCATTACCCAACTTATTATTAGAAATGAACAAAACAAGAATTAATTACTTAACAAATGAAACATAAGACATGGGGACAGCAAGCAACATGAAAAAATGATAGATCATATACAGGGAAACAAAGGACAAACAAGTTTTGATATAACCAAAATCACCAAGATCTTAACTGAAAATTGTCATTTTGAGTCATGAGATATTCTGAATGTGAACTTCATCAGCTCAACAGAAAATAAGTCTAATCGGCTCTTTTATTACAATTCTTCTGGTGTTTTCTGTTTTCGGAAATACTTCTGTGATTCTTTTGGATCAGGAATGATCTAGAAAAAAGAAGAAAAAAAAGAGAGATAAAGAAAAACGTTTTAGTACCATTAACATACATTCATGGATTATTAAACATTAATAACTCTGAAGATATTAAAATAATATTTTTAAAGTAATTTAGAGCATGACACTGATAACAGAAAATCGATTTAATGATACCAATGTATATTTGAAAAAGAAGCCATCAGGTGTTTAACAGGGCTTCTAGATTATGGTAGCTCCATTCCCATGGCTTGTGATGTATATAAACCTTTTGAAATATAAATTGTGGAGCAGTGGTTGGACAAAAATGGGACTCCATATTTTAAGGCACTGCACACAGAAAGAAAATGGCTGGAAAATAAGTTTTTTGTATCTTCTGAGATCAAAGGTCATAAATGTTTTAAAAAAATGTAAATCGCTATGAAAGTCAAACTTGATCTGTAACAGTACATGATAAAGCTATACACAAAATGTCAGCATAAAAATCCCATACCACTGGATTCACTGGCTATCATGATATCTACAAGTAGGAATGGAGCAAACTCAGTTGTTTTCTTAAGAATAAAGGAAATGTTTTATTTAACAATGCACTCAACATATTTTATTTACATATATATGGCGTCAGACATATGGTTAAGGACTACACAGATACTGAGAGAGGAGAAACCCCTTTGTCACCAATTCATGGGCTACTCTTTTCGATTAGCAGCAGGGGATCTTTTATATGCACTATCCCATACAGGATAGCACATACCTGAGCCTTTGATGTACCAGTCATGGTGCACTGGCTGGAGCGAGAAATAGTGCAATGGGTCCACTAATGGGGATCGATCTCAAACTGACCGCGCATCAAGCAAGTGATGTACCACTGGGCTACGCCTCGGTTTTTTTGAAGGATGAACACAAAGGATATTAAACTACTCACTGTTTCTCCACCGGGCTTCCATCCAGCAGGGCACACTTCTCCGTGGGTGTCTGTATACTGGAATGCCTGCACGAGTCGTAGAGTTTCATCCACAGATCGGCCAACAGGTAAATCATTCATGGTTATTTGACGAAGGATTCCCTTTGGGTCGATGATGAATAGTCCTCTGAAAATAACTGTTCAGTGAGTAACAGAATACATACTGACAGACTGTTCATAAGGAAATGGTGCTTTTTTTCCCACCACCAAGATCTGGTTTAAGTTGCTGAGTTTTTGGTATAAAGTTAGAATATTTTGTAGCTAATAGCATTTCAAAAATAATATCAAATAACTGTCGTCAAGACACTGACATATTTATTGTTAAAAGCTCATTTAGCATTCAGTCAGTCAATGCATCTCCCATGTTCGCATTTGGGCCCGATTCATTTCAGTAATGCCACACAACACTAATAATTATTACTTTCATTTTAATGTAATAACAATCCATCCATTATCATTTACTTAACTGCACAGAATTATTAAGAAAATAGTCACTTGTCCTGCCTAAATTTTATTCTGAAAGTAGTAGTATTTGATAATAAAATATTACAACTTTGAACAGATGTTCACTTCACCTATTTTTATAGAATTTTTCTTTATTCTATGAAGGGACTAGTCACCGCAAACTTTTTCAATCCTATATTAGAGCTTTTATATTTGTAAGCAACTTTTCAAAGGGTTCAGATAGGAGCCTTCCAAATATTCCTTCACACCTAAAATGCACTCAGTCAGTACAGAGTTTTTGATACAGAGTGAGATTACATGAAGCCGTAACATGATTTTCTCCACTTTTTGACAACTGCTGATTGTCCTGTCCTGGACGTCAAATCTCAAGACCTGAACAAGGTTTAAACTATAAGTATATTGTTCATCACCACAAGAATATGTTGTATACACAACTCTTACCTCAGTGTATGACCTAGATCCTGTAAGTAAACACCATATGCTTTTGAAATGTCGTGTGTGATGTCAGACAGGAGGGGGATTTTCATTTTGCCAAGTCCACCTCGCTCACGTGGGGTGTTAATCCTGTAAAATATAAAACACAACACTGTGAAGTGTGGGTGTTTGACTATTACATCTGCTGAATAATTCTAAGCACTGTCATTCAGTATTGTAAATATTCTCAAGACAAATATCATTTTCAAATAATGAAGACAGTATTACTAAAGTGAATAAGGTAAACTTCACTGTTGGTAACAAGTTGGTGTGACAACACTGAGCATAAACATAATCCAATTTCTAAGGACATTATAAGCCTCCATTTACAGCCCAGACTGTGGGACAACATTCCTGGTTACTCCAGTCTTTTAAAGCTATTGTCCATGTATGTCCATTCTCTCTAACACAAGAACGTAAGTAACTGTAAAACCACATTGACAAACATACCATGCCAGATGAATCAACTGTCAGAACTTCAATAATTGTACAACCACACATACCGAGAATTTGAGTAACTGTACAACCACACTGACAAACATAAGAAGAACTTGAGTAACTGTACAACCACACTAACAAGCATACCAAGAACTTCACTAAATTAACAAACATACCATGCCAGATGAGTGAACTGTGAGTCCACCGAACAGGCCAATACTTCAGTGTTGATTTTTTTAAACTCGCTGATTCGGTCGCTAAAAGCAATAATCTCAGTAGGACATACAAAGGTACTGAAAAGAAAGAAAAGAACATAAGACAGTGAATAATATAAATAATTTTAACCATTCCTTCCCAAGAAAAGTGTATCAACCGATGAAGTCGAGATGATAGTACTAATTATGAATCTGTAAAGAAAGAAAATAAAAGGAAGGAAATGTTTTATTTAACAACACACTCAACACATTTTATTTACGGTTATATGGTGTCAGACACATGGTTAAGGACCACAAAGATTGATAAAGGAAACTAGCTGTCGCCACTTCATGGGCAACTTTTTTTCAATAGCAGCAAGGGATCTTTTATATGCACCATCCCACAGACAGGGTAGTACATACCACGGCCTTTGATATACCAGTCTTGGTGCACTGGCTGGAATGAGAAATAACCCAATGGGCCCACCGACATGTATCGATCTCAGACAGACCGCACACTGAGCAAGCGCTTTACCAATCTGTAAAACATTGATACATGTACTAATAATAGAATACATAATAATCATAATAGTTTAATAAATGTACCATTAACCAAATTGTGATTTAAAAAACAAAATAGTTATAAGTATTTAAAATACATGTAGTAATAAAAATTAATAAGGCCTTAACCAAGGGCGTTAATTTACATTTGTGTTTTCCTCCTGCCAGACTGGAATTACTTTAATACTCCTTTTTTCTTTCGGCCTACCGTTAAAAAATTGCGCCAAAATGCACACCTTATTTGGCATAATTAATGCTCCATTCAAAATTCCATAGCCCCACCACCACCAACCCTGCCTGCTACCGATCTTGATTGGACTGCTGGTGCTCCCTTGCATCTGCCAGTGCAGGCGGTCNNNNCAACTTTGTCTTGAACGAAAGAGCTTGATTCGCAAGCTCTTGCGCCCACGATAGGCATGCGCTACAACAGCTTGTTCTGAATGTGCACGTTAAACCCTATGACACGACATGACACTTTAATACAAGATTTAATTTATTTAAATATTGGACACAGTTGACAGTTCAGGGCTACCTCTGCCACTCGGCAAATTCGCCAATTGAAAATCTGAAGAATAGTTGGCAAATTTAATTTTTATTCGGTAAAAAATAATTGTGTCATAATTTATATTTTGTTATAAAATAGCTATAGGTTTGATTTTTTAAAGATAATTTTGCTACATTTTCTGAATACCCAGAGCTAGACCTGCAGTTACAATGTAATATTCAAGGTTCACCCTGTCCATAGTCAAATTAGCCAATTGCTAATTTACATACAAAGTGGCTACAACATTTAGTCTTTGGCTAATTATTATTCTTTAAATTAACCACATCTAAAACCTGGCTAAAACAAAATGTGTTCCAGTGTGAACTCTGAATATTACAACAAATTAAAATAAGAATGGTTTAGTTTTACACTTGACAGACCTTCAGTTTTATTTTATATTAATTATTATAATTGCTATGAGTATCAAGAAGGTGCATTTCAATAATAAAAACATAGTCAGTAGTTAATATTAATGAGTATAAAAATATTTTATTTTTTTACCAATTTGGCATATTTGATATGAAAATCTGTAGTTAAATTTAAATTTAAATTAGCCAAAATGCTGGTAGATCTATAAAAGACAACATAATTTTTTGTAATATTTTTATTATTATTATTATTTTTTTTTTTTTTTTTTTGGGGGGGGGAATTAATAAGGAAATATTTTTGCCAAATTCAAGTTTAAACCCTGGTATTATAATTTTTATCATTCAAATACTGTATTGTTAACATGCAACCTGTCACCAAAATAAAAAATGTACTAACAAGTCAAGTGGATAGAAAAAGAAAACCAGATATTTTCCTTTGTAGTCTGACAACTTGATATCCTTGAACTCGCCCTTAATAACAGCTGTGCCATTGAAGTCCGGTGCTGGCTTGGAAACTGAAATAGAAAATAACAGAACTTTACAAATGGACATGGTCTTAGTCAAATGATAATGGGAATGCTGGGTACATACATTTTTCTTACATTTGAATGATAAACTAGAGAGATATATATTGAACTCTTTTCTTTATGATCTTAAACTATGAAATGAAAAACACAAAGTATTTTAACATCTTCACTATATATAAAAAGATTTATATAAACAAATTTGAAAAATAAATGGTCTACATGGCAATATTTTATTGTCAGAGCAACTGTGTTTTATGTTACAATACATAGGTTATTAAATGTTTGACCTGTGTAATAAAAAATATTAAATCAACAAAAGAAAACACAAGAACGAATGATCAAACTATGAAACTGGCGACATTTGATTATTCTTGCCCGATAAAGGAATTTCATGAGACGTTCAGAATGAAATAACCTATGACATTTGGAAAAACTCAAGCAAATCAGAAAATATATCCTTGACCTTTAACTTTCAAAAAATGACAGATATTCTGCTATAAAATCAGGTCTCACCAGTGTTCTCGCTGTGTGAAAATTAAAGGAGTGCATCTGCACTGCACCAAACCCTTCCAGAAAAAAAGGGGTGGGGGGGGGCTTGGTTACCATATTGTTTTGTGTTGGTAGACTTTATGGAAAGACATACTCCTTATATTGCCTACGGTACACAAAAGTGCCAAAAGGTTTATACGAAATACAAGCAGACTTGTCTTTTAATTGAACCGAAGAATTTGGCAAAAACATTCACGGGTCGTTCCAGTTTTGCTGAGCCAATCAAAGATTTTTCTATTATTATTTTAATAAAGATTTCAAGATAAACGAAAAACTAAAAGATGTTTGCAAAAGTGATCCCCTAATATCAGATACATTTTTTGTTCTTTCCATCTTGATCGAATTAAGTTATCACTGTGATAAAATAATAAAGTAGTTTCATTTTGGTAAAGTCGGTGTATATATTATTTGGCACCCAATTAAGATATATTGTTTTAATGATAAACCCTACCACTTCCATTGTTTTTATAAGCGGTGATATCCACCACCACCACCCCCCCGAAAAAGAAAAAAAAAGAAGAAAAAAAAAAGTGTACAATATTTTATAAAGAACTGCTGAATAAACAGAATGACGGAAAATGAAAATTATCATTTACAACCAGTTATTTCTGCAATCGAGGACAAAATATCAGACAAAAGTTAGTGGAAACAAAAGACAGAATGACTTCTGATCACGTGACAATCTGACGCCAAGTAAGTGGGTTTTTTTCAATTGGAGATTGCCGAATCCATAAAATAAAAAAAATGTTTTCATTTCTCAAATAAAATATAACTTTTATTGTGTGTATTAAATATACAAATGGATACAGGTATGGGACAAAATAGAGGCTATGAAAAATACTGTTAAATTATGTTACGGTAACTCGTAAATGTTTCATCAATTGCTTTTTCGTACACAACGTGGCTGGTTTCCTTTGATGTCTAGTGTGCAGACTCAAAGTTGTGTTTTTGTGTGTGGAAAAAGTCTGCATTTGGAAATAACGGATATAGGTGCTGGAAAATAAAGAATGGCTCAGAAAAATAAATGGGGGGATGGAAAACATGAAAGGAGGGCGGCAAAATGCAATAGTGGGGTAGGCCGCCCCTCTTAAATAGAGCAGCAAGAACAGTCTCACAGACCAATCAATACATCACTTGCAAAACATTAAAAGCAGAAGTTAAACATTTCTACATACAAAAACATAACACTGGAAGAATTTTTTTTTCCCGTGGTATAAAATCACAGTAATTTTGAGTAAATAAATTAGCAATATTGGCGTATGACATGGCAAGCAGTTTTTCACCCACGCAGAAATCATTTTGTGTGAGCACATGCAAGCGAGAGCAATTGCTTGTGTCAAATCATAAGGACTAAATATTGTATTTTTGTATGTATTATTGAAAACCTTTTGTCTTCACTAAAACAAAATTACTGGAAATGACAGACGATAAAATTCCACATATAATATTTAATACTTATCTAAATTGAAAGTATACTGCCATAACTTTTACTTCAAATTGTTTTAATTATTAAACATTCCTGGATCATAAAGTTAAAGTTTGTTTTGTTTAATGACATCACTAGAGCACACTCAGTGTTCTCACTGTGTAAAAATTAAAGAAGGATGGCTGCACTGTACCAAAAAAAAGAGAGGAAAAGCTTGGTTACCATATATATATACACACACTGACACACAATGAAAAAGCAAAACAGATATTTGTCAATATTTTGTTGTGATTAATGAAAAATATATTTCTTGGCCTTAAAATAAAAGTTTATGAAAGGAAGCCATTGATTGGTACTTTTGCATGGGTTTTAATCCTGGTTTTGTTCTCGTTACACATACAATAGCAGAAACACACAAAATGGTGTGAAATGCATTCACTACATGCTTAACCATGCTGCATGTGAAATGCCAGTATGTGGACATATAAAAAGTCAAGTAATGGTGTCATATTCCTTGTCACATTAAGAATGCCACGACTCAGAGAAGAACAAAGGGAGCAAGTGTTGGCATGCTTCTAGGGGGGACTTCGCAAAGCCAAGTTGCTAGGACCTTCGGAGTCCATCCATCAACTATTGGACAACTTGTTGAACGTCATCAACAGACTGGGAGTGTCTGTGATCGACCTCAATCTGGGCAACGTTCTGTTATGACCCCACACCAAGATTGTTCAGAACTGTGACGATGACAGCAAGCAATATGATAGGATGTCATGGAAGGCCTATCCATCCAATGACGCTCATCCGTCGACTCAGAATGGCTGGACTCCGATGCAGACGCCCATAAAGCAGTAACATCATGACACCGCAACATCGTACTGCAAGACTACAGTTTGCTCTCCACAACAGTAATCATCCACCAGTCTTTTACTGAAGCATTGTTTTCTCAAATGAGTCCTGTATCTCTGTGTACAGGAGACTCCATGAACGGTACGTTGACGGATGTGTGAGGGAACATGATTGGTTTGGCAGTGGTTGTCTGATGGTATGGGGGGGGGGGGCAATCAACTGTGATTTTAGGAGTGATCTCATCATTGTCCACGATGCCCTTACAGCCCAGTATTATGTTGACATTATTCTAAGACCAGTTTTCCAGCCACTTTTGTGCCATCACCAAAGACCAGGAGGTCCCATTTTGTTTCAACAAGACAATGCCCGTCCACATACCGCAAGAATTACCCAGACATTCCTGCAACAAGCTGGTATCACCGTTATGAACTAGCACACCATTTCACCGGATTTAAACCCAACTGAACACACGTGGGATGACTTAGGACATTGTCACTACTGCTTAACGTCGCTGAGCTTGCACAGGTGTTGCAGGAGGAGTGGAAGAACATTCCTGTTGCTTATTTGAGATGTTTGTGCCAATTCTTTCCCCGTCGTTTTCACGCATGCTCATGGGCCAATGATGGACAGACCAGATACTGATCTTGATATTGGGGGTGGGGGGGGTGGGGGGGGGTTGAACTTTTCGATTACGAATGCAACTCGTTTACTGATAACTGGACATGTTTCTATGTGAATGTATCTCATGAATACCACTACCAGTCATTAATGTCGTATTACATTATCCATCAATTCATTAACAGTTTATCCTTATTTGCAATGAAAAGTTGTTTTTGTGTTTTCAATTGCATTTAGTATAGTTGTGTGTTGGTCGACTTTGTAGAAAGATGTACTCCTAAGATATTCACTGGAAATTCAGATTTTGCTGAACCCATCAAAGTCGAACAATTATTTTGATAAAAATTTCAAGATATATGAAAAACAATAAAGATGTTTGTAAAGTGATTCCCTAATGTGGGATAAAAAAAAATTATGTTCATTAAGTTTTTCGTCAGTTGTTTTATTGTACATAACGCGGCTTGTTTCCTTTGATGTCCAGTTTACAGACTGATCAATTATATTCGTGAGGAAAACCGTTGTCACCACTTCATGGGCTACTCTTTTCATTTAGCAGCAAGGGATATTTTATATGTACCATCCCATACACAGGGTAGTACATACCACAGCCTTTGATATACCAGTTGTGGTGCACTGGCTGGAACGAGAATACTGCCGTAATGTGTCCATGCACTGGGTGCAGAAAAATAAAGAGGGGCACAAAAATATAAAGCAGGGCAGCAGAACATGAAAAGAAGGCGACATAATGCAATAGTGGGGCGCCTCGCCCTATTTAAATGGAGCAGTGAGAACACTGACACTGATTAATCAGCGGCTATTGGATGTCAAACATTTGGTAATTTGATGTCTAGTCTTAGACAGGAAACCAGGAATATGTTTTCAGTAGAAGCAGTGGATCTTTTATGATATATGGCGGCATAATTATATGCACCATCCTAAGTCAGGATTGCATGTACCATGGCCTTTGATATACCAGTCGGGGTGCACTGGCTGGAATTAGAAATAGCAGGCCATAACATCCTTGGGTCACAATGACCTCACTCCTAGCTAATAACTAAAATGGACTCGGCAAAGTGTGAAATAATTATGTAAGTGTGAATTCAATATTGTAGTAGTAGATTTTGAGGCCGTTTCCAATAATTGCATACACTGGAAGTGGAAGTGTGTGGGTTAGTAGGACTTCGACTTTCCTTTGGAACAATGGAAGTCCTTCCTTTCTTATTATTAATGTTACGACCCGTAGTGGAAGGTGCCTCATTCCGAATGGGGAACGTGCCCCTAATGGAATATGACGTGACACTTTTATGGGGCGTCCGGTTCTCAGACGGGATTTTCTCGCGAGATTTGCTCCTCCTACTT
>JAECMU010096149.1:0-14455 GCA_016106625.1 Dracogyra subfuscus | reverse complement strand
GAGAGAGAGAGAGAGAGAGAGAGAGAGAAAGAGAGAGAGAGACGGACAGACATACAGATAGACACACAGATTGATAGAGGGGGGTTTTGTTATTAATAATAAACTTGTTACAATTGTGATTAAAAATGCATGACGTTAGAAGGAAACTACATAATATACAATAACCATAGCAACCATAGCAACCAATAATAATCGCCAACGTATGCAACAGTCTATATGAAGTTGGCGCCCACCATATATTCGCGCTCGCGTCGTCTTTTACAGAGAGAGAAGGAAAAGAAAGAAGAAAAGATGAAAGAAAGAAGAGAGAGGGGGTAGAGAGAGGCAGACAGACTTTAAGCGATACAGGAGGGGAAGAAAAAAAAGAGAAAGATGGTATTAGTAACAGCGGAAACAGGGAGAGACAGAAAGAAGGAAATAACGAAATAAACAAACAGAGACAGACAAACAACAAGAAAGAAAGAGAGGAAGATGACGTAAATTCCATATTCTAGCCCTTATACAATCCACGAGGGTAGTATTAATACAAATGAAATATCTGTCTAATATCTCAACTCTCTCTCTCTCTCTCTCTCTCTCTCTCTCTCTCTCTCTCTCTCTCTCTCTCTCTCTCTCTCTCTCTCCCCATCTAATTTGTAATTCTAATGTACAAGAGGACACAAATAAGTATATATGTACGTTTTATTTTACTACAGGTAAAATTTAATTATGTTATTACCTTCCACAAAGCCAGCTGTTGCCATAGAGACAAGAAAGCTGAAAGCAGCAAGATGTGATCCCCAGATAGCCATTCAGACTGCTACACGCTGAAAACATATACAACTTCCGTTCATCGATTTGTATACCTCAAACACTTAATGTATGTCATATCTTCAAAATTAATAATTCATACATTTTAAAATAAAATGTCATGGTATTCAGAGGAAAACACATTCCTGTTAGCATTTAACATACTGGGGGTAAAAAGATCTATATATATATTATATCCATACACAAGGCTCAGCCAAACCATTCCTTGTTGAGTTTTAATAACTTGTGTTAAAACGGTTAAAAACAAATCAGACTTTAAAATGCCATTTTTGTCCTCCATATGGTAATAATTCACCATCCGAAATACATGATATTTTCGTTTAAAAATATAGCCTCGATACTTAGAGAATTGTTACTTTCTATTTAAAAACAATCGCCATCATAAGCATTGTTCTTTAACTAATTTTCAATTTGTCAGTTACAGAATTTTTTTTCTTTTTTCATAATATTACAGGGTTGAAAATTAGTAGTCGCCCGGTCGCCCGTGGCGACCTTTATTGGCTAAGGACGACCAAGGATTTTACAAATGTAGTCCGTTGGGCGACCATCGATTTTAAAGTCTGGTGAGTATAGTACAAGTTTTTAAAAAACCCGCACTGAAACTGAATCGAATGACCACTGTGACAAAAGACACCGCGTCTCCGCTGGCACGAACTATAGACCTGGCAGGAGATTATATTACATGGTCTGTATTTTGACAGCGCCAGGCTGACCAGATTAGGTTTCAGCTTTACGATTTTGGTCTGGGGCTGTAAACAAATATAGCTCAAAACGTATTGTAGATACTTGAAATTTATTTTTAAAGTCGTCGGCTTATTGGAATGGACTTGCTACAACATAATTATCTACTAGACCTATTTTTTAAGGACAAAATCAAAAATTTATCTTGTAGTTTTAATTCTCAGTAACAATGAAATTCTCTATTAAAACAGGGATTATTCCAAAAGTCAATTGATTGGCATGTAAATGTACAATTCATATAAAAAAAACATAGTCATTTATTAAATTGTATGGGTATTTGGGGAAATTGTGGATGATTCCATCAATGTAATCTAGTGCATTGTCTATAGAACAACCACTCCCGAAAAAATCCTTTATTTGAGAGTTCATCCCTCTTGCATCGCCATAAAGAGGACTGCCACTATCAGAGTAATTTACTAAAGTTTGTTTGTTTGTTTTGTTTTGTTTTAACGACGCACTCAACACATTATAAGTACGGTTATATCGGCGTCGGACATATGGTTATGTCGAGAAAAAAAAACAGTGGTTAGCTGACGGGGATCGATCCTAGACCGACCGCGCATCAGGCGGGCACTGTACCACTGGGCTATGCTGCCCGCAATTTACTAAAGTATGCGCAGTACTATATTTTATGGTTTTAGTATGTTTATACTTCAGAGACAATGCACGTCAAACTGTATAAATTGGCTGTTCTAGTATTTTTTTTTAAACATTATATTTAATCTGTATCATTTAATTGTAATTTGTAAAGAAACATTTTTATTTATAATGGATTTCTTTTTCAAAAAAAGGTTTTTGAGTTTAAAACTTAATAATATGTTTTTTTAATATGAATGTTAACTTTCATTATGAAGTTACATGCCAATTCATCGTTTTCCTTCTGACGCAAACGGACTGTATACATGGTTATTATTATACATAGTTATTATTCAACAAAGAAATTGTAGTTTTGATATTTGTTGTGCAATTAAATTGGAGGGCTAGTTGAATTTGAGAAGGGCCAGTAAGATTTTTCTTCAACTGGCCCTGCTGGCGACCATGGTTTTCATGTCAATTTTCAACCCTGATATTATTTCCTGTTCAACTGTCATTTCATAAAATTAATAAAATAATTAAATAAACTATATATGACATTATTATTGTGTTCAATTCATGCTAATTTGTGTTTGCTCCAAACTGAGTGGCTGATATAAACATTATTTTTGCTTAGCATCCACCAACTAAAAGAGTTTTAAAAATGAAGCGTGTGTGTTTAAACAAAACCTCTTCTATCCACGCCTTTGGGACTGGTTGGTTTTGTTGTTTTGATTATTGCTTCTGAACATGTAAACGTCTTATAAAACCAACGTAATGTCAATATATAACGATTTAGTTCGATCAAAACCTAATTTTAATTAAAGGGACATTCCTGAATTTGCTGCTTTGTAAGATGTTTCCGACTAATAAAATATTTCTACGATTAATCTTACATATTAAATATATTAACTTGTTTACGATATCAGTGTCTGTATATTCAATGTGTTACTGGTCGTCTTAATATTTGTAAGAAGCCCAAACTGGAGTTTGTCTTCAAATAATTGTGAACGTACGCAAACAAATCTAGTTTAGGAAATAAAATGAATTTTAACTTAGAACAAATATTAGAACGATCAGAAACACGTTTAATATACAGCCACTAATATGTTATACCAAAAATATATATACTGGTCAGTAACGTTAATATCATCCCGTAAACTAAATGCAACTGGCAAACTAAAAGTAAACAAAAAGAAAACAAACAAACAATCAAACACACAAAACATGATTACATCTTATTCATTCTGATTATCTCATAAACATGTTAAACATGTTTTATTGAAATATTTTCTTCAAATATAACTTAACACTATAAACAGTTAAGGAGCAAAGGTATTATAAAGACGTACCAAATATGTTGTTATTATCCCAGCGTCTACACACATCTGTCCTGGCAATAAGTCGTCACCGCCGGTTTTGTCGTTCCAAGACTTTGTCATTTCTGCTCCTAGGTAACCATTCACCACAGTCGACGGTTTTAAAAATTCAGTATTTTCCTGACATCGATACCCCTCAGTTTTCATTTATTATGGATATATGTTTTAAAGACGCAGCCTAGAAACATAACAAAACGCTGTTGTTTGTAGAAATAGTAGCTACATTAAGCCTAATTACGTTTTAGTATTTTCGAATCTGGAGTTTATACATGTATGTATATAAGCGTACTAGACGGGGAATTGGGGGGAGGAAACTGCCCCAACCCCCTGGTGCTGGAGTAAATTTATTCATTCGGGAGATAACGATGGAGACATTCTGGCAAAATTAGTTGGCCTGAATACTTTGCGCCATGTAGTTTCATTATTATGTCGTGGTTAATTTGCTTGTAGAATGCATGAAATTGTATAAATGTTTAGTTTTCACAATTTCCTAGGACAGAATTCCCGATATGAATGTTTCTAGAACTGACGTAAGCTCGACACCAAAAGATACATTTGAACCATTTCAGCTTTTTGTTTTAATATACCTATAAAGTTCGACATAGTACATTGAAAAGAATACATTGCCAAAATAATGCATTTTGTTTTATCAATATACACTATGTTTGATTTTATTTGCGATTGTAATTGTTACAAATGATTAAATGGATCGTATAGTTCATTGTAAGTAATTATTTCATTTGATCCAACAATTTGGTAATGACTGCTGTTTATGGCCCTGTCACACTATAGCGTATGAGAGAAACGTATGAGTTGCGTATGAAAATTCATAAAATAATTTTCATACGCACAAGAAACCCTTGCAAATGCAGAATTGTGCGTATACTTACCGTATTTAACCTGTGCGTAGCGTATGAGTAGCGTATGGCCAGCGTATGACCAGCGAATGTTAGAAAATATTAGCCTATGGCCAGCGTACTCTGCGTATGGCTAGCGTATGACAGCGTATGACAGCGTATGACCAGCGTATGACCAGCGTATGATCAGCGTATGTCAGTGTGTGACCAGCGTGTTGTACGTTAATTACGTTACTCAATCGCCAGGCATACGCCAAGATGTGTATATACGTTGCAGATACGTCAGACATACGTTAGAAGTACGTTACTCATGCGCTATCAATGCGCTATCAATACGCTAGATATACGGTACACCTTCATGCCAACGTATGTCAGCGTACGACCAGCGTACTTGACCTAGAAGTCACAGACCTCTAGCGTACCTCTAGCGTATTCAGCGTCTGTCTAACGTATGCTTAGCGTATAAACCATACGTCGGAGTACGCAAAAAATGTTTTAACATGCTTTAAAATAGGTTTCTACCTCGCCATATGCCAAATGTATACAACCTATGCCTAACGTACCCCTAGCGTATGTCAGCGTATATCAGCGTATGAGTGATATGTTTTATACGCTGACATACGCTAGTACGATACGTTACAATGTGACAGGGCCATTATTGTTATTGTTTTCAGTCTATTCATAAGAATACAAATAGTATACATTGTGAAAAAAAGTGTTCAAAACGTGTTGTACCAGCATATATTATGATGAATTTTATAAGTAGAATAAAGTAAATTGTATTTTAAAAAATGCGCCCCTTTCCTTCCAACACACACACACACACACACACACACACACACACACACGCATGCACGCACGCACGCATGTACGCGCAAGAAAGTTAAAAACTTGTCAAATCTCATGATCAGACCAGCAAGGTGTACTTCAGAGATTTTTGTAAAGTGGAAATAAGTCAACTTCATACATTTTATATATTGTACAACCTGTCGGGGTTTGAGGGTTTTTTTTTCCATGCAAATGTAAAGAAAGCAAGGATTGAATAGGAATTAAACGTAACATTTGCAAAAGAACTTAGGATCTAACAAGTGAACAGGACTATAGGACGCTTGACCTATAGTCGATGTATATACGTACGTTAGACTCCGAAGTGCAATTAGTTTAAAAGGTGCTACTGTGTGTCGTTAAACAAGCATTGTATTTATAATTCCTTGAATTTTATGGGCGGGGATTTTGTAAGCCGGAGGTGCTTTGGTCGCAAATCTGTGAAACCATTCTGAATGCATGTTGATTTTTGTTTATTGTTTGTTGTTTCGGCGTTGTTGTTGTTGGTGACTTGTTGTTGTTTGTTTGGTGGGGGTTTTTTTTTTGGTTTTTTTGTGGGTTTTTTTGTGGGTTTTTTGGCGGGGTGGGGTTGCACCCCACACACACACCTTTGCAATCAGTTGCTCACGAAATATATGTTAAAGGTTTTGGTATGAGCTGTCCTGTATGTGGGAAAGTACATATAAAAGACCCCATGAAAGAAAGAAAGAAATGTTTTATTTAACGACGCACTCAGTACATTTTATTTACGGTTATATGGCGTCAGACATATGGTTAAGGACCACACAGATTTTCAGAGGAAACCCGCTGTCGCCACTTCATGAGCTACTCTTATGTCGATTAATAGCAAGGGATCTTTTATTTGCGCTTCCCACAGACAGGATAGCACAAACCATGGCGTTTGTTGAACCAGTTATGGATCACTGGTTGGTGAAAGTGGTTTACACGTACCCGTTGAGCCTTGCGGAGCCCTCACTCAGGGTCTGGAGTCTGTATCTGGATTAAAAATCCAAGCTTGTGGACCGATGGTCTAACTACGATGCCATCGAGGCCGGTGAAGACCCCAATGTACCGGTTTCATATACAAATTATAATATTAGACTACGTGATAATCATCTAACGTTTCACAGCCAGTAACAGATGAATGTACTTTTGTGGTGTCGTTAATCAAAACAAACATTTACTTTCACTTTTATTTTTTATTATAAACTTGCGTGTAACACATCACCTCATGCACTTTTCTCACGTATCTGACATAAAAACTGAATAGGGCTAGCGGGAAGTCGAGGTATGTTTTTAACTTAATAAATAAAGCATATTATTGAAAACTGTATTGTATTTTATTGAAACAAAACATCCACAATGCATATATATAGATAGATAGATAGATAGATAGATAGATAGATAGATACATAGATCGATATATATTTATGTATAGATACATACATACATACATACATACATACATACATACATACATACATACATACATACATACATACATACATACATGTATACGTTTACGTGTGCGTGTGCGTGTGGGCAAAACGGCCGCGGCAGTTTGATGGTGGAAAAACTTATACAAAGATAAAGAGGAGTTATCGTTCTTGATGACCAAGCCTCGACATCGTCGCCGGTAAAGATGGAGGCCTTGTTAGTGCGATCGGTTCATGTTATAACCCCACAATGGTATTCATTTGATTGTTTTTTTATTTTATAGATGTGTTTGTTTTCTAGTATAAGCACGATACCTTTCTTATTCAACATTAATTTGTCCTATTCTTTGGTTTCCAATCGAATGCTTGCCATGTTGTCATTGTATAGTTCAAGGTGAAATGTTTTGGCCTTCAGTTCAGTGGAACTTCACATCTTTAGTCAAAACTTTGAACTGAAGTCTTCAACAGTTCATTGAAACTGCAACTTGAAGTAAATTCCAGGCTTCAAGAATGAAATTCAAACATGATTGGAGACAAGTATTTAGAATTTTAAATCTGTAATTCTATATGTACAAAATACTACACTGTTTCTGACAGAAATTATCATCATGGGACTCTGATGAGTCGACTATCGGGGTACTTAAAAGTTAATAATTGTATTAGTATAATTATTAGTCAAATAAATTTTTTAATTTTTGTTTGAACTAACAATGCAGAAAAATCTACATGCTTACAGTTGGTCTACTCAGCTTGGAGTGAACTCGTATGGAAAACTTACTCATATGGGGAAAAAATGCACGGAACTCTTATGGAAACTACAAACTGATATATACAATACTGTAGTGTAGTTTTTATGTAGAGTTCGACAAATCTGCTAGCAGTGTCGCTAACATGACAAAATAGGTGACCACGGGTGACACGAAAATGGGTGACTGCTGTTGATGCACAAACTGCGGTTGACACGCAAATAGTTGACTGATGCTGACATAAATAAGAAGCATGTATACAAAATAAGTGTCAAAATACACATTTAAGAGAAATATCAAAGTATATATATATTATCTGCATATTCATATATCCCCATATTTTTTACATACGAGTTCATTTTCCATACAAGTTTTCCGTTCATACGAGTTAAGTTTCCATACAAGTTCACCGCATCCCGTCTACCCCCGCCCACTAAACAAAAAACATAACCCCTAATAGAGTCGTGTTATTTATTATTTTCAAGTATAGACGTGCAAAACATTATAAGAACAAAGTATATAGCTGCAATTTTATGAAAAACATTATTGATTTAGCGATCAGCAGATTGCTGCATGGTGTTTAAAATATTGCTTGCAAGATAAGGTGGTGTAAACTTCTTTTTTGTTTTTAAATAGCTTTGGTTATTTTTAATTGTATTTTTTATCTAAATATTTTTTAAATATTTATTCAAATATAATACTCATTATACATATTATATTACTTTTGTGTATTTTCATAGTTTTTATATTACTTTAGATCAGTTTTTATTGATTAAAATAAGACAACAAAATATCACATTTACTTACAGGCATTTGTGGCCAGCTGTCCAGTATTTATGTCTGTTATTCCTTATAAGTATAACAGTGGCTTTCTGACCAGCATTTAAAAAACCCCAACTATGACTCGTATCCCAAAATATGGTGATTTTTCGTTGTTGGTAAAGCAATCAAATTTATTATTTATTTAGCTGTCACAATCAGCTATCAATCCCTGAAAATTACCATGATGTGCTGCCATTGTTGTCAAGCAAAAATACTTGCTGAAAACCACCTTTTGAACTCAAAATTTGAAGCCATTTTACAGAGAGAAATCTTAATTTTAAAGGAAGCTGATTTGTCTTTTGTTTCCTGTTAATAAATCGTTTCCGGTGTTTGTGTAAAACGACGGGAAATTTATGAATTGGGGTATGTCGACTGGTGTGACACCGGACGAGTTACCGTGCCTGAACTAGTCAGAAGGTTAACACTTGGTTGACAAACCCTGAGATATATGTTTGTAACAATTAAGTTACCTCTTCCTGCTCATTTGCCTTTATTTTTCAGTACCCAAGTACGTGGGATGGCGACACTTAAGGACAGTAAGTTGGGGTTTTTTTTCATGTAATTTTAACTTCTCTGGGATGATTCAGAGCTCGAAAAGAGCATGCAAAAGTTTATTTATTTCAAAATATATACATGTAAAACATCATTTAAAAATATAGGGCGGGAAGTAGTAAAACGGTTGCTTGATGCACAGTCAGTCTGGGATCAATCACCATACCTGTACGCCCATTGGGCTATTTCTCGTCCAAGCCAGTGCACTACGACTGTCACAAACTGGAACACAAACAAGGCTAATTACAATAATTTAATTACAAAATATATACAAATGAATATTGTACATCACACAACATGCCTCACTATCACACCACATACAGTCTATACTATACCAAAACTAAACCCATCCCCAAAATACATGTATACAAAAATGTCTTGATGAACTAAAATACACCATAGTTCATCTAGGGAAAAGTCTCAGTGCTGCAAAATACACATCTGAACATTGCTGTCTTCAACATTCATTTACAATAGTGTCACTAGTCACGCTTATTCCAATAGTTACGCCTGTTCAGATACAACAGTAAACCGCTACACTGGAACTCACTATGGCCGTCTCCAGCAACTGACGATCACACTGTGTTGTTCATGTTGACTAACCACACAATATATCACTACAGACGTCACTACCTCCAGCCACTGACGAACATCACACTGGGTTGTCCATGTCAAATACCCACACAAGACCTCAACGTGTTGACTTCGTACACATGTACTCCAACAACACCGGATTAGCAAGACTGGTCCCTGGTCTAAATCTGCTCCAGGACAGCCAATCCAATGTTCACCACAGAGAAACAACTTCTTCTCCACACTTCTGGCACAACCGTGCACACTGCAAATTTCGATTGACTGCCTAGATCCAAGCACACACAAACTATTTTATTCACACACTCACACATTGCTGCACATGCATTCACCAGACACATATATATACACAGGTGGCTCATGGTGCACAGCGGCTTAAAAGATCGGCCCCTACATTATCCACACCCCTAATTGCTCGGATGGCAAACCTGTATGGCTGCAACACTATTGCCCACCGTATAACCTACCTCTTGGCTAACTTGGCATTTGTCCTCCACACCAATGAGTGATGATCACACTCCAGATTGAACTCTTTACCGCAAACAAACCATTCTAATTTCAGGACAGCCTACACAATCACCAAACACTCCTTTTCAATAGTTGAATAGGCTTTCTCCCGATCCAAATGTTTCCTACTCACATATATTATTGCAAAACTATCCCTCCTGTTCTTGCAGCAGGACTGCTGGCAATTCTACATCGGATGCATCTGTCCTCATCAGGAATGGTTTTGATAAATCTGGTAATCTTAAAATAGGAAAATTTGACATGCTCTCCTTTGGTGAAGAAAATACCCTCTCTTGACTTTAAGTCCATTCTGTTTTATTCAGCTTACCTTTCTTTGTGAGATCTGTCAAAGGTACTGCTATGGCTGCAAAATTTGGCACACATTTTCTGTAGTAACTTGTCAGTCCTGTGGATGCTCTCACCAGTTTCTTTGTTTCAGGTTTTGAAATGTTCAAAATCTTACCTACATTTCTTATTTCTGGTCGCAACTGTCCTTGTCCAACCACATGACCTAGGTATTCTAACTGGTTCCTTCACCCTGAACTCTCTTGGGGTACTTCTCTAGTACCAATCCCAGTCTTTTGGCCTTTCTGCACTCAGACTCCTCAGCATAGTCTTCATGGTCCCATTAAAACGTTCAATCAACCTATTGCACATAGGATGATATGAAGTAGTTGTTAGTTGCTTAATAGAAAATAACTTACTTACCTCCTTCATTACTGTTGAAGTGAACTGGGTACCCATATTTTTGAGAATTTCCTTAGGCACACCAACTCTTGAGAATATTTCAAACAGAGCTTCTGCTATATATCCCTCTCAATCCTTGGAAGTGGTAGAGCTTCTGGGTATATTGTGACTAAGTCTAACAGTCAAAATATACCTGTTTCCTCGATCTATTACGGGTACAAAGGTCCAACAAGATCAACTTGTACTCTTTAAAAAGGTGTCTCAATTAAAGGCATTTGTCCTAAAGGTATCTTCCTAACCTTATCCTTTGAAATGGTCCGTTGGCATATATCACATGATATACAATGACGTCGAACATCACTAGATATTCCAGGCCAATAGAATTGTGATAAAATTCTATTCAACGTCTTCTTGATTCCCAAATGACCACTCATCAATGATTCATGATAAGTTTCATTACATTCATCCACAGATTAACTGGTACCACAGCTTGGACAAATAGTTTTCTATCCTCTTCTTCAAGTGACATATACCTACGGTACAGATGTCCCCTCTCGAGAAAATAAGCTGAAGTACTTTTAGGTGTGTTTTTCTCATTGCCTCAGCTTGTCTAAACTCGAGTCATGTGCTTGTTAATCTATGAATTCTGCTTTAGTAATCTTCATTCCACAGTCAGACATCGCCTTTAAAGGCTTCATACCAATTTCACTAGATTTACATTTCATTTCCACTGCACTACTCGTTGGTTCTTGATCTGCCCATCTAGGATCTGGATTGTCAGGCCCTCTTGCTCCTGGAATATTTCCCACTATCAGATCATACAAAGGGGTCTCCATGCAAGCTGCATAGAAATCCATGCCTCAGGAACAACCCTAACTGTTCCATCCACCAAAGTACATAGTTTTATCCATCATACAGTCAGGATCCTCTACTGATCTTTTGACCACAATGCCAATGCATCCACTATCCCTCAAGACGTTGACTACTTTGCCACATACCTTGCCACTTTGTACTGGCATTACATGACTTTTGTCACGTACAATTCAACCCTGTTCAAGCTTCATTTACAATAGTATCAATAGTCACTAGTCACGCTCGTTGCAATAGTTACGCCTGTCCTACTGTTCAGATACAACAGTAAACTCATGCACTGGAGCTCATTACGGCCATCTCAAGCCACTGATGATCACACTGTGTTGTCCACGTCGACTAACCACACAGGATATCACCACAGACGTCACCACCTCCAGCCACTGACGAACATCACACCCTGTCGACTACCTACACAAGACCTCTTGTACACATGTACTCCGACAACACCGGATTAGGAAGACTGGTCCCTGGTTTAAATCCTCTCCGGGACAGCCACATTTCTGGCACACTGCAAACTTCGATTGACTGCTCAGACCCAAGCACCCACAAACTATTTTATTCACACACTTACACTTGCTGCACATACATTCCTGGTCACTTTGCAGCAAACACTCTCGCACAGGCCAACTCAAGGCTATCATTGTAGCAACCTGGCCACACTGAAAACCTTACTTTACAACTGCCAAAAGATGCATTCAAAACTTTCACACATAATTCCATTCCGTATAATTAAGCTACATAAAAAATAACATCCACAAAACCTTGGATCTTGACAGACTGATATATCAAAGGCCATGGTACACTGGTATGTACTACCCTGTCTGTGGGATGGTGCCTACAAAAGATCCCTCGCTGCTAATCGGGGGGAAAAAGTAGTCCATGAAGTGTCGAAAGCGGGTTTCCTCTCGCAATATCTGTTTGTTCCTTAACCATATTATGTCTGATGCCATGTAACCATAAATAAAATGTCTTGAGTGGGTTGTTAAATAAAAACGTTTTTCTTTCTTTGTTTACAAAAAAAAATGAATATTATTACTGCATCTTGCCTATATAGTTAACATATTTTGCATTACTTGTTTTCCCATTAACAAACATTTGGTTTGGAGTGTTCTCCTAAACATGCATATAATATAATTGGTTTTTTTTTTAAATTTCAGTTCGTATGCGGTTAAAGTCTGTTACGAACATCCAGAAGATTACCAAATCAATGAAGATGGTGTCTGCTGCAAAGTTTTCCAGGGCTGAGAGAGAGCTTAGGATTGCAAGACCTTATGGCATTGGTGCCCAAGGTAATACCCATTGTGGTTTTCTTTTAGTTTCAACTGTCTTATCAATATTAACTATGAATCTTGGTTGTTTCCACTGTGCACACAATTTCATAGATAATGGTTTATTGGTGTTCAGTGTTGGTTTAATGTTTCTTCTAGACTCAATGTCACATTTGTTTTCATATTTGAAATCTCACCCCATTGTATTCATATTCAATAGACAATCTTTGCCATGAGAAAAGTCAAGGAAAGCTAAAGATGGTGCTTGGTGAGTCATAAGATGAAGTTTCAAATGAAATCTATTTTACGGTGATCAAAAACCCTTCCAGGCAAGTGTAGAGGCAACTGGCTGTGATCACTCGCTTTTCCTGACAAAGACTGATAGCTGAATCCAGTTGTCTCTCTGATAGTTTTTGTGTTGCTTTTTCTATAACTAGCTCTAGCACTTTTCCAAAATATGCGAATATCAACAACAGTTGATGAATTTTATTTTAATTTGGCAAAATAACTAATATTTCACTAGAAAATAACAGGTTTTAGAAATTGTACAGCTAATTTGGTGAATACTCGAACAACTACAGTCAATTTTCTCACCTTTGTTTTGGCTTTGTACACAATAAATATAATACCCATCAGCAATATTTTGTATGATATATTTGACAAAAGGTGCTTTTTATTTAAACTTTGTATTTTGTCCAGAATTATGAAAAATAAAAACATATCGACCTCTAATCATTATAAAATTTTAACAGGGGTCACAGTAGATCAGTTTTTATTTTAATGTTGCAAAGCACTGTAATAATATAGCTAATTTTGAATTTGAATGACAGTCTTCCAATGACATCACTTTACATCTCCTTACCAAAATAAATAGGGTACATGATGTTTCCATTAGAACATTGCAAAATTGCTAATGACATTTTTGTTTTGTTTGCACGTTACAAATGCACCTGGATGTGTTTGAAGAAAATCCTATAATTAAAACGTTGTACCATTTAAACAAACTAGCCATGGGATCAGTGCTTTAAAAAATTTACTAGCCAGGTTTAAAAATTCATTAGCCCTACTTGACTTTAAGTTAAATACAGTTTTACTAAATAATAGTAATAATCAGATATGTTACCTAAAGAGGGAGATGGAGCTTTAAAACACTAACATTGGATGTGGTGGTGGGGGCAGGATATTCACATTTACAAAATAAGACTGCAATATTAGGCCTAAACAAAATTCACTAGCCATCGGGCATGGCAATAATGGTTATTTACTAGCCCAACACTAAATATCACTAGCCATAGGAGTGGGGCTACCAGAATCTAGAAACCCTGGATGTGGTATATTTATTGTGTACGATGCCATAACAAGGTTTGGAAAAGCGACTGTCGTAATATGTAGCCCTGTCTTGTTGATCTGTGTTGCTAACATTGATGTATTGTGTTTGGTTTAGCGTTTTATGAGAAAGCGGAGGTGAAACAGGACGAGACACAGCCCAACCACCTGTACATTGCTCTGACATCAGACCGGGGACTGTGTGGCGGGGTTCATTCAAGCATCGCCAAGACAATCCGAGCCTTGTTGCTGGAAGACAAAGCAGGAGCTGAAACAAAGCTTGTTTGTATTGGAGACAAGTCGAAGAATATACTGCAGCGGTCAGTATTATGCTGTTAGTTTAAACCCCCAAAAGTCAAACCAAAGTTCCAGAAATGATACAACAATGCAGCTTTTCTCTTTCTTTTTTAAGCATGGTTTGCACATTGAAATAAAGGGCATATTTAAATGAAATCAGAATAT
>JAECMU010096128.1:0-18458 GCA_016106625.1 Dracogyra subfuscus | reverse complement strand
TGTTCTTGACACGAAGGCAATATTTGCCGTGCCCCCCAAAAGTTAAAATTCGATGCCTGTACCGGTAGTATTTTATATGGAAATATTATGATTAGAACAGAGTATAAAATGTATAATTTTTCTGATTGAACGCGAAAACTGGCAAAACATTACGAAATGTACCGATAAATGTTCACTGGGATGGGAGAAGTCACTTCAATTTTCTCAATTCTAGATTAGGGCCTGTACCAGTTGTCTCTACATGGGCTACTCCAGGACAAAACACCAAAGGATTTGCATATAAACTTTCTAATACACAGGATAGTACATACCAAAACATTTAAAAATCCAGTCTGGGGACACAGATTGAGGTGATGATAAAAAATCTGAGTCCATCAAAGTTTGTTTTTGTTCTACAACACCACTAGAGTACATGTACACTGATTTATTGATCACTGACTATTAGATGTCAAACATTTGGTATTTTGACACAGTCTTATAGAAGAAACCTGCTATATGTTTCCATTAGTAGCAAGGGATCTTTTATATGCACCATCCCACAGACAAGATAGCACATCCCACAGCCTTTGATATACCAGTTATGGTGCACTGGCTGCATGGGTGCAAGTTGATAAGTTTGAAAAACCTGAAAAACATTCTGGGTGCTAGGGCTTCTTGTGGTTCCAGGGCAAAAAAACCGAACCTTAGAGACCCAGAAAAACCGGAAATTCCGGCATATGCCGAAAAACTTTAACCCATGTGGCTGGAACAAGAAATAGCCCAATGAGCTCACCAAACCAAGATCAATCCTAGATCAATCCTCTATGCCATCATACTTCACGGATATAGCTCTACTACTGTCTGGTATCTCAAAGGCAATGGTGTGTGCTGTCCTGTGGGAAAATCCATAAGAAACACATTCGCTACTAATCACAAAAAATAGCTTGTCATGTTAGCAGATTTCTTGATTCTCAAACATTGGACAAAAAAGGCTGTATCATATATGTTTAGATGTGGTTAAACAAATATTCATTTCTTTTCATAAAACAGCCACACACTCACACACACGCTTGTAAAATGCATTACTGGACAGACATACTTGTTCAAGCTGTTTGGAGAATTCGAAGAACTCAATCTCGGTCATCTGTTTCACCAATTTGTCTTCACTGTCATCCGAGTCATCATCACTGGGAAAGAAAACAAGACCACTGCTTACTAATAAATCAATGTTCTCTAGTAGTGTCATTAAACATTTGAACAAACTTAAACTTTAATAATGCTACCTATAAACTACACTTGTATGTTTCTAGCTTAATTTAGAGATTACCAATCTTAATTATATAGAATTGTTTTTAATTTTATCAAAAATGAATCAACATGGATTCAGATAATCAAAATTGTTTTTAAATTTCACGGTTTCTGCCAGAAAGAAATTTTAGGGTCTGATGCTATGTAACTGAGGTTTTAGAATGTGGGTGCCCTTGGGCTTTCCCCAGAAAGAAAATGGAATTTGGGATCCCTAAGATATTACGGTTATATCGGCGTCGGACATATGGTTATGTCGAGAAAAAAACACAGTGATTAGCTGACGGGGATCGATCCAAGACGGACCGCGCATCAGGCGGGCACTGTACCACTGGGCTATGCTGCCCGCTCCCTAAGATGCATTTTTCTACATCTGTTCACCTTGCCCGTCAGTGAACCCATTGGGCTATTTCTTGTTCCAGCCAGTGCTCCACAACAAAGGCCATGATATGTACTATTCTGTTTGTGGGATGTTGCATAAAAAAAGATCCCTTGCTGCTAATCGAATAAGAGTAGCCCACGAAGTGGTGACAGTGGGTTTCCTACCTCAATATCTGTGTTGTCCATAACCATGTGTCTGATGCCATATAACCATAAATAAAATGTGTTGAATGTGTCGTTAAATAAAACATTTCTTTCTTTCTTTCTGTTCACCTTGCTTTATGAAAAGAATAGTTTCATAATCATTTAAAGCAAACACTGATCATACAGTAAAAAAGAAAATATGTAAACAATTTTGGGTACGACTCTATACCCAAATGATTTGGGGAGGGGGGGGAATGGCATTTGACCCATTTTACCCTTTGGCAGAAACCCTGACTTGAGAACCAATAATTATTTTAAGCAACCTGTGATCTTTTTCCAAGCATTCTGTAGGTGAATCCTCGGCAGATGAATTGGTCCATATTGGCGGAAACAAAAACCCATTCTTTACACTGGATGAAACTGGAAGAGGAAGATAAAACATTTACTAACACCAATCATTATAAGCGTCATGATGCAAGAAAGAAATAGTAGTACAGTGATACCTGTCTAAACCGGATGACATCGGTGACCTAATATTTATCCGGTTTAGACAGGATCCGGTGTTTAGAGGGTCGCGTTTTTATAAAACAGAGTTATTGCCCTTGACATGCAATTTGCAACGAATTACCCGAGAATGATTTGATTGATCCAATAAACCTGTTTTGTAACGTACAGTTATATAATCATTTATTTAGTTAATGATAACATTGTGCTGCAATATTTACTCATTATTAATGCATTGTTTGTTTCCACAAGTTTCTTTTGCCATGGATCTAGAACTTTCTTTCGTAAATTCAAAGCCGGAAACCGTAAGGCGTGAGAAGAAGTTGACAGTTTCAGACAGTACAAATGGAAACAATCAAGCATTAATTACTCTGTCTGCTATTCTGGGCTGAGACCGCAGAAATCGGTTACCCCGTGACATAACACCGGATGTTGGTCAGTGGAAATTCCGGTCATTTTGTTAGCTGGAAGTTGTGTTTTCACGCGAAGTTGACTCTTCATTCATTTACACTACGCCGGTTTGTTCAGGTTAATTTATTAAGGATTTAACATTTCTGAGCGAAAAATCAATCCGGTTTTCGGAATTGACAGGTTCCGGTTTTATCAGGTTTTTATATTTGGTTTAAATAGCAAAAAAATTCGGGACCATGGAACTTGGCCGGTTTTGACAGGATTCCGGTATGTCCAAGGTCCGGTTTAGACAGGTTTCACTGTAGTACTAAAACAGATCTCATCAATCTAATTACAATTAGCTCTACTGGTCTCCCAATAGATCTAACAGCATTGCGTGGACTCCCATGTCCAGGTGACATTTCATCTATAAATAACAATTTAAATATCAACCAATTACTCTTCGCCTTTTATAATGCTATTCGGGAGCATACAAATTCTAAAAATATTGGGTGAAACTATCTGTGCAATAGGTGAACTTGTTGGTCTTTTTCAACATTAAAAAACAGGGTGGGAAATGCAGTAATAAACTCTGGATTGTATACTAGTATAAACAGATTTTATGGCAATACCATCACAGTGGGGGGTTTTTCAGTCTAAAAACAAATTTTATATAAAAATTTACATTGAAATTAATTTCCAGCATACTTCTTAATTCACCTGAATCATTTTGTATACCCTCAGGCATATTCCCAAATGTTTTCAAATTCTTTTCAAATCACTGGCATGATTTTGCAAGTAAGGTTTTGACTGGTCAGAATGAAAGGTCAAATGGACATGAACTCCAACGGGGAACTGTTAGATCAACTGGTAATAGTAATTAACCAGTGGAGCTAATTTTAATTAGATGGCAGATTTCATGCACATGCACATGCACCACAATAAGCCATGTCTACAGGTTACCACAAAACACAGGCCTGGTAACCTATAGGTTACGACACATTAATATTTTCAGTAATATTTCTGTAAAATCCATTCACTGATACACAGATTCTTTTTTATCCATTCATTCATATCACTCTTCTTGTTATACTGACACTTATATTCAGGGGTTTCCCCAGGGCTGTTAGGCGTAGCGGTCCGCTACCTCTTGGCCCGTAAAATAAGTGCTTTGACAGCGCGTAAGAGCCTTACGTCAAAAGCCACTATGCCTTGATTTCAAGTGCTTTAGAAAACAATTACCAAAGTACAAGCGTGCCAGTTGATTACCTTGATTGCAACAGAATCTCAAACACACCTAATCACCACGATCGGTAAAACGAACTTCCTCAATGGATCACATTATTGTGTTAATTGGTGTTTGGTAATTTTACAAGCCGTCTCCTGGGATGGCTAATCCACCAGGAAGGAGCCTAAGTGTAACGGGATTCCCGTGCTGAGCAATCAAGCTTCAAGGCCGATCAAAGAAGATGCCACATAACAGAATATACTGTACCATTTAACTGAATAAACGTGAGGTGAAGCATATTTTTATTTTAGCAAAACATGTCAATAGAAAGCTTGCTTTAAATACATTTGTATTATACTACATTTTTTTTTCTTCAAATCTATCGGGATGGACGGTTCGTCAAATTTTTTTTCCAAACGCAAACGAAAAATAGCCAAGCTGTTGCTTTAATTTTGGACAAAGAGATTTCAACACGATCGACATGGCACCTACAACACCAACCAAAAGAACAGCCGACAATAATATTATTATATTTGTATAACACACAACTATCAAAACTGAGGTCTTTAATAACAGTTTGTGGAAAAGAAAGCAGTACAAGCACCATTCTCGACTTTTTTGGCATGATGTGCTAAACAATACTTCGAAAAGTGAAAACTGAGAAATTTTTTGCTGCGGTAATGCAGTAAATGAGAGTTCAGTTTAATATAAGAAAGAAGGCACACAATTATCAACTGCCAAAAACTTTAAGAAAAAAAGAAAGAAAGAAATGTTTTATTTAACGACGCATTCAACATATTTTTTTTACGGTTATATGGTGTCAGACATATGGTTAAGGACCACACAGATATTGAGAGGAAACCCGCTGTCCCCACTTCATGGGCTACTCTTATGTCAATTAACAGCAAGGGATTTTTTATTTGCGATTCCCACAGGCAGGATAGCACAAACCATGGCCTTTGTTGAACCAGTTATAGATCACTGGTCAGTGCAAGTGGTTTACACTTACCCATTGAGCCTTGCGGAGCACTCACTCAGGGTATGGAGTTGGTATTTGGATTAAATATATCATGCCTTGACTGGGATCCGAACCCAGTACCTACCAGCCTGTAGACCGATGGCCGTCAAAAACTTTAAATACCAATGCCACGTATAACATTAATGAACCACAATACAGCTGGTTAAAGAAAGGAATATTATGACCAGTTTCCCTGTTTATGGATATTACCTTCTGGCAGCTTCCCGTCAAGTTTCTTTGCTGGAATTATTGGACTGGGTTTCCTCATTTCTGTGAGAGATCCCGTCACCTGTTCAATCTGTGCTATCTTGTCACTGATTGCCCCATCATTCTTGTGTGCATTATTCTTTCCGATTATTAGATCAGTCATTTCTAAAACAAAATTGTTAAATAAAAAAATTACAGAAACATGAAAAAGCTTTCATATGATTATAGACACATGTACAGAAAAAATGCTACAAATGTTTTAATTTGGCTCCAAAAGACAATAACACAAAATGAAAAAACAACAAATAATTTTTAAATAAATCAGAATCAAAGTCCCATTGGTTGTTGGGATGTTCGGACCAGACCACTGCATGGTAATGTGAAAAGGAAGGAGAAAGTCAAATGACTGACAGGCATATTTTACGAGCTCAGCATAATGGAAATGAGGAGGTTACAAGAATTTTGATTGTTTAAGAGAAAACTGTACACAAAAAGAACCCAGGATATAGTAGTGAAAAAAACATACATCATATATCAATAGACAGTTATACATTTTCTTTTTAAAAAATATAATTTGTTCAGAGATAAACAAAACTACTTTAAAAATATATTTTTAATTTAATATCACTTCTTTTTTAATTTAATATCACTTTTTTTTAAATTTAAACTTTAATCAGCTGAAGCAAACCATTTCCCAATTTTCGGTCCTCCAGAAGTTTGCAAATATTTTAAATTTACTATTACCTAATATAATGCTTAGCTGTGGCATTTAATGGAGAATAAAATAGATATAAAAGAAAAACTAATTAAAATAAAAAGGAAATGAAAAATGGCGGAGCTACAAACGACGACATACCCCAGGTGGCGCCTGTTGACGGTGCTGGTACGTCTTCACATATAGTCTGAATATCACGCTGGAGCTCAAGCTTTGCCTCTTTTTTTCTTTCATCATCCTTCTTCTTTTCCAGTGTGTCTGGACAAGCCATTGTGGTTTTGAAGATTTCCGACAGATCAAAACCTGGGATAGCAGGTGATGAAGTCTCGGGAGATGGGGAACCACTATCTGTTTCGAAATCATTGTTGTCTGTGTAAACAGACTTTCCAGGAGAGTGGTCTTCACTGTGACAAACAACAGATTCTTGGAGACACGTTTTTATAACTTGGTCTGTTTCTTGTGGAGATATTTCAGCATCTTTGGTTGTTTCTTCATTTTCTTTCATTTCTTTTTGATAATCTGTCTCAACTCCATTTGTTTCTTGTGTTTTATTTCCATCATCTAGAAACAAAATCTTAATAAATAAGTCATTTTTATGCAGCAATTGTTTTTAAAACCTTGAATAAAATGACTTTGCCATAGTAAACTTTACAAAATTATGTGCATCAGAGATGAAAATAAATTGAATAAAAATCGGGATGAAGCACCATGAAAGATAGGGGACCAAACTTGCCTTGGATTTTTTAATTTTCCATGGAAATATTTTACTGTAGACTATTTTAGATTTTTTTTCCCCACAGAATGTTTTTTTTACCATTGATATTTGTTTTAATAGCAGGTGTTGTGGGACCCATATTCCTAAAAATGTGTAAATCCAGAGTAACGTGCAAAATGTGCACATGTAAATTATGTGTAAACTTTTATAAAATATTTTAAAATAAATATAAACTGGCCATCAGCCAGAACTAGTGGCACACAGAGTCCTGTGTCTAATAAATTAACGGAATACTTCAGGAGGGAAATAATCGTAAACATATTTATTTTGAAGAAACATTGCACAAATACATAACATGATTATGTGACATCCACTGTAGTTTTAAAGTCAGCATCAGAAACATGGTTAACACAGAGTGGTCTCCCCTATGTTTATCCTGCCTAAATGTCACAAAATAAATTCCTGTTCCGAGTCATGCCATCATCTTATCAGAGGTCAGACTCAGGATTGGTGTGTTCGAAACCCTAGTGGTAGATGAGCATGTTAGACTAGCACGGCTCAACCTCAGCAGCAGCCCAGGGTGATTAGCCTACCAATATGTTGCTTGGGCTACCACATGTCTAAGCCCAGTAGTACGCCGGTCTACTAGATTTTTGTTGCGCATCCAATTACTCCAAAATTAACAATTCTCTTAAACATGTAAAAGACCCACCTAAAACAAGATGTTTACATAAAAATAAATTTTAGTTTTTTTAAATTTATTAAAATCATGAGGCTACACATTTTTACTGAGGGCTACCAGATTCTATAAACTGGTGAACTGGTGGGCTACCACTGAACAAGTTAAAGTCAATCTATCTATCACCCAAAATGTTAATTAACAGTCCACATAAATATAAAGATCTATATCTTCATATTTTTACATTTTATATAATTTTCTACAGTAAAAAAAAAAGAAAAATGTTTTATTTAACGATGCACTCAACACATTTTATGTACGGTTATATGGCGTCAGACATATGGTTAAGGACCACACATATATTGAGAGAGGAAACCCACTTCATGGGCTACTCTTTCCAATTAGCAGCAAGAGACCTTTTATATGCACTATCCCACAGACAGGATAGCACATACCACGGCCTGCACTGGCTGTGACGAGATGGGCCCACCGACGTGGATCGATCCTAGACCAACCGCGCATCAAGCGAGTGCTGTACCACTGAGCTACATCCCGCCCCTTTTCTACTGTAAGCCTCTTAATTAATTTAATTCTGACAGGGAAACGTGATTTATGACCAGCTTTAAGAATAACATGCTTCTCATACTTTTATATATAAATGTAGACAAATGTAATTGCAAGATGTAAACATAAATGTATACACTTTTGAGAATATCAGTCCCCCAACCCTGCAATTAAGAAAATATCCATGGCAAATAAAAAATGGCGTGGTATAAAAATCCAAACTAGTGTCTGCCACTTTAATACACACAACACTGTATATTCTAATGCCTTCTACTTATCTAATAACATCTTGTTGGATGGAAATCGTGTTTTATAAACTTTTATTTCAATTGTTAAAATGTTAACTGTTGATAAAAGTATTAAAACAAAAAAATCTGTAAATTAAAATAATTAACTTTTTTATGAATTTTTATCAGTTTATCAGTTCAGTTTAAAGTGATCTATTAAAACATTTTAATAATTGTTTCCACTAAAACCACCTAAGTTATAAAAAATAATCCACAATCCATTACAACAGTTACAACATTAAAAACAAATGAATATTTTATCACTTATGAATGAGTATATATTTATTTACTTATGAATGGGAACTTCTCCCCAATAACAAAAAAAACTGAATTTTTTTTCGATTTAAGGTTAATAAGGTTTCATAAACTTGAACTAAACAGTTTATCGATGATTGATATGAAAAGTTAAATCACAATACAATATGTATTGCGACCCAAGTATCGGGATATGTATCGTATCGTGACCTCCCATATCATTACAGCTCTAATAAATATATATTAGTGTATACATACACATCATACTGTAATAAAAAAAACTTCCACTAACCTTGCTCCTCAACACTGTTATACCACTCATAGTATGAGTCTGGCAAGACTCGCGTCACGTCTTTTGCAAACTCAAGAACACTGTCCAGAATATCTGTCGGCTGATTAAAACAATACATTATAATCAATGTTTCCAAAACCTAGTATCAGCATTTAACTGTTTTGTGAAGATTATCAACCTTCATTTACACAAACAAACAAAAACAATTTCTGGGGTCATGTTAGCAAATAAAACAAACCATACAATCAGTGGTTGGGCATGAGAATCAAAATGACCAAGATCACTATATATGCTTATCAGTAAAAAATATAACGGGGTGCTGTGGTAAGTAATATATTCCTTAAACAAATAGAAATTATGTTTCAAAAGCTTCAAGATAGTGTTACCCATTAAGCAAACCTGTATGTGGATCACATTTCACAGAACCTGGAAAAAATCGAACCCATATACTATAGCTACTTACATGTAAGTAAAAATAATGAATGGAAACACTGGATTTGTTTTCAATTAAAACTTTTTTTTAAATAATAATAAAGAATACCGATTTTGTAAGTGGGGTTTTTTTTGTTGATAAAAGTTGGATAACTGCTGTATTCCAATATGAATTTTAAAAGTCAGATTGATAATTTTTTTTAAATAATAATAATAAAATTTTAAAATCTTTACAATGAAAACAGTTTAATACCATTCCAATTTCTTCTTCCAACAAAAGATGTGTAATAGACTTTTGATCCCCATCTCTGAAAAATCAAGAAAACCTTAACTTAGGTGATTTGAAAAGAATTTTATTATTGTCCTACATGAATAAATAACAGCTAACAGGCAAGAAAACAAGTTTATAAGCCTAAACTTTTTAGCAGTATAAATGTTTTTTCAAACATAATAAATTACTTTTTCATTTAATAAATTGATAAAAAAATAATTTTACAAAATCCACATGCTCTTTGATGAACATCCACAGGTGCAATTATATTGATCTAAAGTCTTAACCATATTTTTAAGAACCAAGATAAATATATTTTTTAACTTTAGTTGCCATTTAGATTCATCCCCCTCCCCCCCCCCCATTTTATCCAGACAGAAATTGTTAAAAACCCATTATGGGGCGATCACACTGGCCCGAATGAGCTTCCGTTTGTTTTCCGTATACGAAAGTGGTGTGATCTTTTTAAACTGGCCGAATGTGTTTTCCCCAATGTATCCCCGAATACTTTCCATTTGTTTTCCGAATGTTTTCAGTATGCTTTCAGAATAGACCGAATACTTCTCGCATGTTGACTTCGAAAGGTTTCCTTTCCGAATGCTTTCAGAACACACCAAATCGACCTAGAATGGATCGAACTCTTTCCGCACGCTTTCGGAAAGCATTCGTCATCTTCTAGGTCCATTCAGAGTGTTCGGAACGCATACAGAACCCAGCACCTCCCAATTTTCATTCTGAATGCACCAAGAACTAGACGCATGCTTCCCGAATGTTTTCCGTACATGCCGTATGCTCCTAAATTGCTTCCTGAATACTTTCCGAATACACATGGATGCCACATTCGGATGGTCGATGAAAATTATTTTGAACATGCACAAATTTTTTGGGGAGTTACCGAATGCTGTTCCTTAAGCATCTGTATGGAGCCAAACAGCCAGTATGCTCCTAGAACACACCGAATGCTTCCCGAATATGATCCGTTCGCTCCCCGAATACCCAAATTCCTATTCGGAAAACAAACAGAATAGCATTCGGGCCAGTGTGATCAGCCCTTTACACTGACAGATATTTCACATCCTAGAATGTAACCGTGCTGAGATATCCTAGGACATAAAAAAGAAATAATTTTTCGCCACCTGCCATTTTACTTTTTTTATGAAATACTCTTGATCAGGTTTTGAAGCCTTTGAGGCATTTGATGTAATTAATGTGATTTCTACACCATAACATATGTTGTGACGTTGTTAGATTACATCACATCGTTCCACCCTTCTTAGGGAGTATACTATAAAAAAGCAGCCTACATGCTTTTCGTCCTACGAGATTTTATCAAAGTCAATACAGGTGACATGAATATCATTTAGAATGTGGAATCTGTGTCATTGCAATAGTTTTTTCATGAATTCTGTCTGGACAGAATGTGGGGGAAATCGGTAATTAAAGGTAGGAGAGTACTTTATCGTAGTTGTTAACAATGTGGTTTGGACTTCAGGACAAGTTTATAGTGCATGATAAATGGAGCTAAATACAAAAGTTGATGTCACAGCCCGCTCCAGAAATGTAATATCTGTATCTCACCTACAATAAAAAATAGTTACAGGGGCCTAGCTTCCATATATGCAGGTACGCATCTGCGTAACCACCTGAGATTACAAATATGTTTTTTTATATTAAAATATATGGGGTGTGGGCACAGCCAATAGTGTTTTATTCCATCGCCGAAAGAGTCTGCTTACCACCTAAAAATCCCAAGCTAGGCCTCTGTAGGTACATGTACATACTGTAATGGAATGCCATAGCAATAAGAGATTATGTTTGTGAAGACTCACTGTTGATAAAGAGATATTTCATTGAGCATTTCCAGAGGTTTGAAGGAGACGATGGCAGCCTGCAGAATGTGCTCTTTCGTCAGTTTCTCAAAGTATTTTATACCACGCCCTGTCCAAGTTTTGGCAATCTAAAACAAGACAAATATACCATAGACCATGTTGTATAAGCAAGACTTTACTAACATGTAATAAGCCTTAACATCACACTTATGTTCTGTTCACGCATTAAATTTAGCACATTATTTACATGGACATAACATATCATGCAAAAAGAAAATCAGTTATCTGAATTCATTTTTGTGTAACCGATAAATGGCTTACACAAATATTCAATAATTATCAGAAGTCTGAACTTTAATAAAATCTTATTAGTACAGGCTTGGAATTCAGGTTATGTATCTTATGACTTACATAACTGATCATTCAGTAACTGAATTACAGGGAACAATATTTCTAAATCTTAGGGCGAGGAGTAGCCTAGGGGTAGGGGTGAGGAGTAGCCTAGGGGTAGGGGTGAGGAATAGCCTAGGGGTAGGGGTGAGGAGTAGCCTAGGGTAGGGGTGAGGAGTAGCCTAGGGGTAGGGGTGAGGAGTAGCCTAAGGTAGGGGTGAGGAGTAGCCTAGGGGTAGGGGTGAGAAATAGCCTAGGGGTGAGGAGCATATGGATTTAATCATCTGAGCACTATTGGTTGTTAAACATTTTTATAATTTAGACATATAATCTTACTGAGGAGAAACACTACATATGCACCATCCCAGACAGGATAGTACATACCATGGCATTTGATATGCCAGTCATGGTGCACTGGCTGGAACAAGAAATAGCCAATCAACCCTAGACTGATTGTGCACCAAGCAATCGCTTTACCACTGAGCTGCATCCCTGTCCAAGAAAAAGAACTGATCACTTCTTCTCACCTCCACACTTGTCTTTAGGAGAGCTGAAAACTGATCGCCTTGCAAGAAATAATTTAATAAATTTTATTTGAAAATTCCTGTGATTGCTGGCCTAGTACCATTTCAAGAGAGATCTTCATATCACCATGATTTTACGCCTGTGGAAAACCGAGTGTAGTGAAGACAAACTTACGGGTCTGATTCCTGCTAAACCACATTTCATCAGTTCCAGGTTCACGGCAAAGAAGTACACCGGCACAGCTTGACACAGTCTGTTAGTGGTCACTAGTTCAGTGTTCCCATAGTCCATGTAGAAAACATCAACCATTCCCTTTTCCCTGAAATAAACATCATATAAACTCAAAACAACTATTCCCACAGAATTCAATGTCTCGTCTACGATAAACCTTTTTGGTGCACTGTGAAGAACATCCACAGGTGCAGTTACAATACTATAAACCAAGTTTCATTAATCTTGTGAGAAATGGATCTGAATGCAAAACTTCAATGTAAAAGATGTAAAAGTTTTCATAGTTTGTCATTTTCAAGAGAAAGGAAGGAAATGTTTTATTTAACGATACTCTCAACACATTTTATTTACCGTTATATGATGTCTGACATATAGTTAAGGACCACACAGACACTGAAAGAGGAAACCCACAACCGTCACTTCATGAGCAATTTTTTTCTGATTAGCAGCAAGGGATCTTTTACATAAATCATCCCACAGATAGGATAGCGCATACCACGACCAGCTGTGGAGCACTGGCTGGAGGGATAAATAGCCCAATGGGCTCAACGGAGATCGATCGTAGACAGACTGTGCATCAAGTGAACGATTTACCACTGAGCTACGTCCTACCACTTTTTCAAGAGGAGTGACATTTTGCACACCCAAAGTTCAAGATACAGACGAGATTACTTTCCAATACAAGCAAAAGCCACATATAATCAGGGCTTCTCGATTATGGTAGCCCCATCACTCCCATGGCTAGTGATATTCAGTGTTGGGCTTAGTAGATAATTACAACAGGGATGTGATTTTTCATTTTTTTAAATCAGATTTCAGCTTCTTTTTTTTAGCAAACATAGTCATGTATTTTTACAAAGTAGACTGGACTTAATCTGAAATGCTGATAAATGACCTTTATTTAGATGTAGTATAAATGTTATAGATTTTTTAAAATCATTTCATCTCACATTTCATAATGGTTATCACATCCCTACTACTATTGCAATGCACAACTGATAGTGAATTTATTTTTGTCAAATGCTACAGTTAAAATATTTAGTATATTTTGTAAATATGTATATCCTACCCGACACCCCACCACCACTAATTCTATCTCCATCTTTAGGTTACACATATCTGATTATTACTATTAATTAGTCAAATTATATTACCTTAAAGTAACCTGGAGATAGTCCATTTGTAATCCTGGCTACAGGGCTTCTAGAATTATATAAAAATTCACTTGCCATGGTATCAGTGATTTTAAAAACTTACTAGCTATGATTAAAAATTCACTAGCCCTACTTTAAATAAATCCAATTTTACTAATAGTAATAATCAGATATGTCACCTCAAGAGGAAGATGAAGCTTAAAAATCCAGAGATTGGGGTGGAAAGAGGGGGCAAGATATTAATATTTACAAAATATGTAAATACAGCATTTGACAAGGTTTTTTTTTTTTACACTAGCCATTGGGCTAGTTATAGTAGTTATTTACTAGCCCAACACTGAATATCACTAGCCATGGGAGTGGGGTTACCATAATCTAGAAGCCCTGTGGCTAGTACATTTTTTAAATCACTAATCCCATGGCAAGTGGATTTATAAAAATTCTAGAAGCCCTGAATATAATGCACAAAAAAACTGAAACTCAAAATGAATCATTTACTGACTTGTTTGTACGAGCAACCTGAGCTCTCTTGCATTTCCCTGCTTCATTGGGCGATGTCACCAACACATAAGATCCTTCTTCTATCAGCTGGACGGGGATGGATGGAAATGTGCCAACTTCTTCACAAAATTCTTGAAAGGAATCCTCCAAACTGGAAAACTCATCAAAACTGCTTTCTGAAAGGTACAATGAAAACTTGAAATATATTGGCAGCTACATGAACACATTTATCCTGCAACCACTGTTTCTAATGACAGAATATGATGACGGGTAAAGTAAAGTCCTTACCTGCTACTAGCAGGTTATGACTTTTTATGTCACTCATATGAGCCAGGGTTCATACACTTAAAACATTTTTATTTTCCAGGACTTTTAAAAGCACCATTTTGGTTAATTTTCCAGGGCTTTTTTACAATTTTCAAACACAATCAGGTATAAATATATTTTCCAAATAATTATTATTAAATGAAAAAATATATATATAAAAATAGTAAAATTCCAGGACTTTCCAGGGGGTTAATACATTTTTCCAGGACTTTTAAGGACTTTCCAGGATGAAAATAAAATTTAAGCACTTTCCTGGGGTTTTCAGGATGCATGCGAACCCTGTATGACACACATGCACAGCTACATTACAAAATCGCTCATTTGACCTGTAGGTCATCCTACAATGTGGCTGAAATAACAGTAATAATAGCTTTTCCCCTTAATGTTTATGGTCTGCATGATAAAGATAATAACTAGTTAATGTCGGATATCTGCTTTATTTCATGAAGGTAAGAATTGGAAATTCTGTGAGGCTCTGCCGAGCAGACTTTCTCATTTGGCCTGATATCCGACATCATTAAATAGTTATTCTCTATGTACTCGTAGCTTTATTAGAAATTTGTCTATTATTTTGTATGAATGAAATATCAAAGACTTTTTTTTTTTTTAACGACGCACTCAACACATGATAAATATGGTTATATCGGCATCGGACATAAGGTTATGTCGAGAAAAAAAAACAGTGGTTAGCTGACGGGGATCGATCCTAGACCGACCGTGCATCAGGAGGGCACTGTACCACTGGGCTATGCTGCCCGCTGAAATATCAAAGGCATGCATAAAATTATTATAGGGCAGTGTCAATGATAGGTGTGTTACACACTGAAAATCAGTAATACAAGAGACATTGCGCATTCATGCTTATATATAACATACCGTTATAATATACATTCAGTTCAGTGCCAAGTTACATGTACTGTTTACTGAGTGAAAGACATAAGGGAATACTTGGTAATGTAGAACAAACTTTAGTCATGATTAGTGCCAATGTACATTGTATGTATAAAGCACAAGAAAGAAAGATTTTTTTTTTTAAATGATGCACTCAACACATTTTATTTACGGTTATATGGCATCAGACATATGGTTACGGACCACAGAATTTGAGAGGAAACCTGCTGTTGCCACTTCATAGGCTACTCTTATGTCGATTAACAGCAAGGGATCTTTTATTTGTGCTTCCCACAGGCAGGATAGCACAAACCATGGCCTTTGTTGAACCAGTTATGGAGCACTGGTCGGTGCAAGTGGTTTACACCTACCCACTGAGCCTTGCAGAGCACTCACTCACTCCGTACCTATCAGCCTGTAGACCAATGGCCTAACCACGACACCACCTAGATTCTACTGTGTGTGTATCTGTTCACTTTCATGTTCCAATTTAAACACAAATTGTTTGCCATTTATAAACATGCTATGAACAGATTTAAATATAAAAACATTATCCTGAAGACCACAAGATAAAGATTGGTTTGGATCTTCAAATAACAACATGTTGCGGTTACACCTGATAAGACTTTCTGAGATGGACATTAAGCATTACACTGTACAAAAGACCCTTGTGGTCACACTTACGCGTTCCAATTTGAACCCAGAAGTTCTGTGGATCCAGAACATGCATCACCCGCCCACAGAACAACTCCGTGGATCCGCTATCATCATCATCAACTTGCTCCTCCATTAGTTCTTCAGTCTCTGAAATACATTAAGTTAATGATTAACAGTCAACCCGATGCCAGTCCGTTAGTCATAAGAGGCGGAAGCGGGGGGGGGGGGACACTGGCCCCCCAATAATCTAATAGCTTATATATTTTTTATAGCATATTTTTAAGAATATATATAGCCACATGTGGATTTTTACTATTATGGAATAGATTAGGCTACCACAATTAAATTTTCAAACATCGAAACTCTGCTTCATTTCTGGCCAGTTAAATGTAAACATTTCCTGGGAGAGTATGCCACCGGACCCAGCCACATTAAATATTTGGGTCCCCCAATGTTCAAACCGTTCCGCCACCTATGTTAGTACAGGGGTAGAAATTGTGAAATATTGCTCGTGGTCTGGGGGACTAGTAGGCTAGAAAAATTACTATCCCCCAAGAAAAATCAATCCCTTCTAATATTGGGATATCCTGAAAAGATAAAAACGATGTGGTTTTTGGTAAGCTGTTAAAGAACACACATTACCTAAGTAGTGTACAGACACATCATGCAGGGCTCAAATTTAATGGTGGCATTGACAGTAATTGCCGCCATTGAGATATAAATTGCCATAAATAGAGCATCACTGATGGCAGTTTTGTGCCATTGTTAAAGCTCCTCAGCAATGTCAAAATGTATACACCTGGTGTACAGTATCTGCCAATATTTCACATTTGCTCATTTGATTTCAGCAACATCTTTACCAGATGTTAACATCACTATACTAACAAGATTTAAGACTAAGAGTGCTCAGAAAGTTGTGCTCAAATTAATGAGATCTAAAACTCTGATAGAATAATAATCAATCAAAGTGTTGTTGTTGTTTTTTGTTTTTTTTTTGAAGACTTGTAATTCAATTACAAATAAACAATCAATAAATAAACACTGTACTGGGGTGTCGTTATATATAACAAAAACAAAACAATTACGTTAAATTTATATTATCCAGATTTTAAAAAAAAAACAATCACTCTTCTACCTAAACCTGTCAATAAAAAAAGAGACAGTATTGTTTAAATACTGATATTATACACATCTATTTTTATTTTTTTTAATAATAATAATAAAAAAAGTCACAAAACATCTAACATTAATTAATACATTTACAGTATTACGTTTATAGGTCAGTGCTTGTAGAGTACATGTATGAACTTTAAACTATTTATTTATTTGTGTTTTTTAAAAAGTACCTAAGGACAAAATTACATAAATCATATAAACATGTTTTATTTTCATTAATAATAATAATTATTTTAAACTCATTAGTGACATCATGTTTCAAACACGAAATTTACTGGAATTATACCCGTTTTCGTGACTATCTAAATGTCAACAACATTATTCATTGAATCTCTTGAAGTGGACTATTTGTTATAACCAATTTATATCACAAACAATCAAAACTTAACTCATAAAATGATTCTTTAATTAGTTAATTGGTTGCTTCAATGATATGCCTTTATATGTGGAAACCATTTTGGGTATTGGGTCATCTAACAGTTTAATGGAGATCAAAAGAATGTGTGTCAACTACAAGTTTCTAACTTTTGCATGAGTCTCGCTGCACAGAAGTATAGCAGACATAAGCTTCAGGAGTATTTGTTTTATTGGAGGAGGCTGGCTACAGCTATCTACTAAATTATTTATCTTTGACAGTAGTTTTGAACTCACAAACATCAGAAACAAGACTGCTTATAGTTACATAATTTATTCAACCAATCACAAGTTCAAGAAGTTGTGTTCATTTATGTCCATGCCTTCTTACCGTGTATACATTTTTAACAGTTGACCAATAACAGTCGACCTCTTATAATTACTGTTGCATGAAGGATATAGTTTGGAACCAGATGTTAAACACAATCATTTATAAATATATTTTCCAAATAATTATTATTAATTGAAAAAAAATATATATATATATTAAAAATAGTAAAATTCCAGGACTTTACATGGGGTTAATTTGTTTTTCCAGCACTTTTTTAATCTGCTGTATACTAAATTTTACATATTATTAGTGAAAAATGGTAAACTTCATTTGTTATTTTTTTATATATATATATAATATTTTTTTTAGTCTAATCATGCACCAGTGAGTGAATGAGTGTTTTGCCTTATTCAGAAGATCTATGGAATGGGCATTTTTTCTCCAAATGCATCTATTTTGTTTCAGTACTGGGCAGCCCGGCTAATAGTGTTAACTTCAGCAAGCTGCACAGAGGTTCTAGAATCCATTGACCGAGGACAGTGGTTTTTAGATAATAATAATAATAATAATAATAACAACAATAATTAATTGACAACGCTACGATTGTACGAAAACAAAAGAAACATCTACAAGTCACTTCTTTCGATTTTATGAAACGTTTTCCTTTGTATTTTGTTTAACTTTATGTTTTGACCTAAAAATTATGTATTTAAAATATAATTTCAA
>JAECMU010096127.1:0-10940 GCA_016106625.1 Dracogyra subfuscus | reverse complement strand
CCTGCACTATTCAGTGCATAAACCAGAGTGATTTGCACTGAACATTAATTACGGCAACGTGTCCCTTCTAATCATGTTAGATTACTCAAGAGGTATTTTTCATTATGTCTACATTTGCTGACCAGTTCATTTTGCTTATTTAAAGACACCATCTTCGGATTGCAAATAATAAACTACTTCTCGCAAATACAAAGGCTGCAACACTTCCACACGTTTAAATAGTGTGGAGCACGGCATAGAATTGTCCAACTGATTGCGTAATCAAGATTGTTCTCTTTCAATTGTCAGATATGTTTACTGAGTTCTGTATCGTTGCGCTTCGTGTTATGATTAAATGAGGCCTTGTGGTTAGAATACCTTGCCTTGACATTGGTCGCTGTTAACCCTACATAGGTCTCTGTTTTATCCCCACAGGTCACTGTGGCTTGGTACACAATGTTCTTAGCGAGGCAATCACCTCCGAGTGGGCACACTGTGTTGAGGTCGAATTCAATAAGGCCGCCACGGTATACCAGAAAGCGTTGAATAAAAGTGGGCACAGTTACAAGCTACACTACGTACAATACCAACCTAGAGCAGTGAAGAGGAACCGAAAGCAAAACATCATATGGTATAATCCACCCTATGACCGAAATGTGAAGAGTTCCTTAAAAGTATCGACAAGTGTTTCCCCACATCCAATAAAATGCATAAGATCTTTAGCAGAAATGCAGTCAAGCTGTCATATAGCTGCATGCCTAATGTAGCGCGAATTATTGACAGCGACAACAAAAGGAAAGGAGACCGAAACAGAAGAAAAAAAGGTGCAGCTGCCAAGCTAGTGGAGTATTGGATTCTTATAAATCATACACATATATTGTTGTGCCGTGTTAGTGTCCAGTGGGATTGGAGTAACGCTAATTGAATTGAAACTTAGCTGGTCAGTGAGTATGCATTTGTCATAGACAATGCAAATGAGTAAGTGTAGCAAAACAATAGCGCCGTAGTGGGCATTATGTGTACCAAACGGAACTGGATATTCTATTCTAAATGTCTATATAATATATACAAAACTATTCTAGGGACACCTTTATTACTAGTTCACAGGTACCTCTACACAGATGACATCACAATGGATGGTGCCAGTGTAATGGGTTTGTTGTACGTATAAAAGAAGTATGACGTGAAAACCCTGACGTATTGGTAGTCATTGACAACGAAAGACAATGCGTGTGTGATACTTGAACAGACCAACGTCGTTGATTAGCATCAATTGAAACAAAAGCTCTGACCTTTAATCTGGTAAATGCAGATGCCGCTAGGAAATCATTTGGAGTTACCGACCTTTGCCATGGATACTTGGTTAAGATTATACAAGCAGAAGAACTGGTGCCCGATGAACACACTGCCTTTGAGGCTGCTGTGGCATGGAGTGAGAGCACATGAAGGAAAATGAAAACAGACGTCACATGCTTGGGGAAGCCACACAGCACATGCAATTTCCCCCACATTTGATCAGAAGTATTTCACGAAAATGTTTTGGTTTGATGTATAAAAGAAGTATGACGTGAAAAACCTGGAACAGAAATGTCTGACATATTTGTAGTCTTCGATCACGACAGACAACACCTGTGTGATACTGTAACAGGCCATGTGTTTGATTGGCAGGAATTGAGAGACAAATCTCTGACCTTTATTCTGGAAAATGGAAATGCCACTCTAAAATCATCTGGAGTTACCGACCTTTGCCACAAAGCTTGGTTAAGATCATACAAACGATAGTAGTGCAGTGTTAGTTAAGAGACAGCAGGGACGACAACATATGACGTGGTGGACATGTTTGTAGTCATCGATGACGACAGACAACTCTCGTGCGATACTGGAACATGCCCACGTGTTTGATTAACAGGAATTGAAAGAAACAAACACTGACCTTTAATCTGGAAAATGCACATTCCACTCAAAAATCGTCTGGAGTTAAGGACCTTTGCCATGAATACTTTGTTAAGATCATACAAGTGGGAGAACTGGTGACCGATGTACACACTGCATTTAAAGGTGATGTGACATGGACTGAGAGTGCATGAAGGAAAATGATCACTGATGCAACTCCAGAAAACAGAAGTCACATGCTTGGGGAAGCCATAAAACACGTGTAATTTCTCCCATACTTGATCAGAAGTATTTCACGAATTGTTTTGGGTTTGTGGTACGTATCAAAGAAGTATGACGTGAAAAACCTGAACAGAAGTGTCTGACATATTAGTAGTCATCGATGACGACAGACAACGCCTGTGCGATATTGGAACAGGCTCACATGCTTGATTACCAGGAATTGAGAGAAAAATCTTTGACCTTTAATCTGATAAATGGAGATGCCACTCTAAAATCATCTGGACTTACCAACCTTTGCCACTAAACCTGGTTCAGATCATACAAGCAATTGTAGTGCAGTGTTAGTTTAGAAACAGCAGGGAGGACAACATATGATGTGGAGTTTGCCTGAACCCTAAAACTGAGCAAAGACAAGATGTGCAATCTGGTTTTAAAAACCCAGCTAGTAGAGCACTGAATTCTTATAAATCATACACATATATAGTAGTGCAGTGTTAGTGCCCAGTGGGATTGGAGTCACGTTAATTGAACCGAAACTCAGCTGGTCAGTTAGTTTGTATTTGTCTTAGACAATGTATATGAGTGAGTGTAGTGAAGCGATAGCGCCGTATTGGACTTTATATGTACCAAACAGAACTGGATCATCTATTCTGTATGTTTATATAATAAAATAAAATATTCTAGGGACTGCTGATTTAAAGTGAGATGAGGACACTTTTATTACTATTTCACATGTACCTCTACACAGAAGACATCACAATGGATGGTGCCAGTGTAGTAGGCGTGTTGTCCATATCAAAGAAGTATGACGTGAAAACCCTGGAACAGAAGTGTCTGACGTATTTGTAGTCATCGATGACGACAGACAACACCTGTGTGATACTGGAAGAGGCCCACGTGTTTTATTAGCAGGAATTGGAAGAAACATATCTGACCTTTAATCTGGAAAATGCAGATGCCACTCTAATATCATCTGGAGTTACCAACCTTTGCCACGAATGCTTGGTTAAGATCATACAAGCGATAGTAGTGCAGTGTTAGTTTAGAGACAGCAGGGAGGACAACATATGATGTGGAGTTTGCTTCAGCCATAAAAAGACAAGAAGTACAATCTGCTTTTTAAAACCCCAGCTAGTAGAGCATTGGATTCTTATAAATCATACACCTACATAGTAGTGCAGTGTTAGTTTAGAGGCATCTTCTTAGTAGTAACTGGTGAGACTTTCTCTAACAGCTCAGCTAGTAAAAGATTGGATTCTTATAAGTCATACACATATCTAGTAGTGCACTGTTAGTGCCCAGTGGGATTGGAGTCACACTAATTGAATTGTAACTCAGCTGATCAACGAGTTTGTATTTGTCTTAGACAATGTAAATGAGTGAGTGTAGCGAAGCGATAGCACCGTAGGTGGCTTTATATGTACCAAAACAGAACTGGATCACCTATTCTATATGCTTATATAATAAAATATAAATAGTGGCTTTATATGTACCAAAACAGAACTGGATCACCTATTCTATATGCTTATATAATAAAATATAAATAGTCTAGGGACTGCAGATTTAAAGTGAGATGAGGACACTGTTATTACTATTTCACATGAATTGAAGAAAAAAGCTCTGACCTTTAATATGGAAAATGCAGATACCGCACGAACATCATCTGACCTTTGCCATGAATACTTGGTTAAGATCATACAAGTGGAAGAACTGGTGGCTGATGAACACACTGCCTTTGAAGCTGTTGTGTCATGGAGTGAGAGTTCATGAAGGAAAACGAACACTGATGCAACTCCAGAAAACAGACGACACATGTTTCGGGAAGCCATACAGCACATGCAATTTCCCCCATACTTAATGAGTATTATTTCACAAAATCTTTTGTGTTTGTTGTACGTATCAAAGAAGTAAGACGTGAAAAACCTGGAACAGAAGTGTCTGACGTATTTGTAGTCATGGATAACGACAGACAACGCCTGTGTGATAATGAAACAGGCCCACGTGTTTGACTGGCAGGAATTGAGAGAAAAAAGCTCTGACATTTATACTGGAAAATGGAGATGCTACTCTAAAATCATCTGGAGTTACCAACCTCTGCAATGAATGCCTGGTTAAGATCGTACAGCCAATAGTAGTGCAGTGTTGGTTTAGAGACAGCAGGGACAACAACATATGACGAGGAGTTTGATCAAGCCCTAAAACTGAGCAAAGACAAGAAGTACAATATGTTTTTAAAAAAACCAGCTAGTAGAGCATTGGATTCTTATAAATCAAACACCTACATAGTAGTGCAGTGTTAGTTTAGAGATACCTTCTTACTAGTAACTGGTGGGACTTTCTCTAACAGCCCAGCTAGTAAAACACTGGATTCTTATAAAGCATACACATATATAGTAGTGCAGTCTCAGTGCCCAGTGGGAATGGAGTCACGCTAATTGAATTGAAACTCAGCTGGTAAATGAGTTTGTATTTGGTCAGTGAGTTTGTCTTTGTCCTAGACAATGTAAATGAGTCAGTATAGTGAAACGATAGTGCCATAGTGGGCGTTATATGTACCAAACAGAACTGGATCATCTATTCTATATGTTTATATAATAAAATAAAAATACTCTAGGGCCTGCAGATTTAAAGTGTGATGAGGACACTTTGATTACTATTTCACATGTACCTATGCACAGATGACATAACAATGGATGCTGCCTGTGTAATGGGTTTGTTGTACGTATCAAATAAGTATGACGTGAAAACCCTGGAACAGAAGTGTCTAACATATCTGTAGTCATCGATGACGACATAGAACGCTCGTGTGATACTGGAAAAGGTCTACGTGTTTCATTAGCAGGAACTGAAAGACCTTTAATCTGGAAAATGTTGATGCCGCTCGAAAATCATCTGGAGTTACCGACCTTTGCCATGAATACTTGGTTAAGACCATACAAGCGGAAGATCTGGTGGCTGATGAACATACTGCCTTTGAAGCTGCTGTGGCATGGAGCGAGAGTGCATGAAGGACAATGAACACTGATGCAACTCTAGAAAATAGACGTCACATGCTTGTGTTAGCCATAAAACACATGCAGTTTCCAGTACTTGATCAGAAGTATTTCTTGAAAAATGTTGGGTTTGTTGTACGTATCAAAGAAGTATGACGTAAAAGCCTGGGACAAAGCTCTGACTTTATTCTGGAAAATGGACATGCCACTCCAAAATCATCTGGAGTTACCAACCTTTGCAAGGAATGCTTGGTTAAGATCATACAAGCAATAGTAGTGTAGTGTCAGTTTAGAGACAGCAGGGACGACAACATATGATGTGGAGTTTGCTCGAGCCCTAAAACTGAGCAAAGACAAGAAGTAAAATATGTTTTTTTAAAATCCAGCTAGTAGACCAATGGATTCTTATAAATTATACACATATATAGTAGTGCAGTGTTAGTGCCCAGTGGGATTGGAGTCATGCTAATTGAATTCAAACTCAGCTGGTCAATGAGTTTGAATGTGGCCTATACATTGTAAATGAGAGAGTGTAGCAAAACAATAGAGTAACGCTAATTGCATTGAAACTCAACTGGTCAATGAGTGTGTATTTGTCATAGAAAATGTAAATGAGTAAGTGTAGCAAAACTATAGCGCCGTAGTGGGCATTATATGTACCAAACGGAACTGGATCTTCTATTCTAAATGTTTATATAATATATACAAAAATATTCTAGGGACACCTTTCTTACTAGTTCACAGGTACCTCTACACAGATGACATTACAATGGATGGTGCCAGTGTAATGGGTTTGTTGTACATATACAAGAAGTATGACGTGAAAAACCCTGAAACAGAAGTGTATGACGTATTGGTAGTCATTGACAACGACAGACAATGCCTGTGTGATACTTGAACAGACCCACGTCTTTGATTAGCATCAATTGAAACAAAAGCTCTGACCTTTAATCTGGAAAATGCAGGTGCTGCTCGAAAATCATTTGGAGTTACCAACCTTTGCCATGGATACTTGGTTAAGATTATACAAGCAGAAGAACTGGTGCCCGATGAACACACTGCCTTTGAAGCTGCTGTGGCATGGAGTGAGAGCACGTGAAGGACAATGAAAACAGACGGCACATGCTTGGGGAAGCCACAAAGCACATGCAACTTCCCCAACACTTGATCAGAAGTATTTCACGAAAATGTTTCGGTTTGTTGTATGTATCAAAGACGTGAAAAACCTGGAACAGAAGAGTCTAACATATTAGTAGTCATTGATCACGACAGACAACACCTGTGTGATACTGTAACATGCCACGTGTTTGATTGGAAAGAATTGAGAGACAAATCTCTGACCTTTATTCTGAAAAATGGAGAGGCCACTCTAAAATCATTTAGAGTTACCGACCTTTGCCACAAATTCTTGGTTAAGATCATACAAGCGATAGTAGTGCAGTGTTAATTTAGAGACAGCAGGGACGACAACATATGACGTGGTGTTTCCTAGAATCCTAAAACTGAGCAAAGACAAGAAGTAGAATCTATTTTTTTTTTAAATCCACGTTGTAGAGCATTGGATTCTTATAAATCCTACACTACATAGTAGTGCAGTGTTAGTTTAGAGACACCGTCTTAGTAGTAACTGGTGGGATTTGTTTTAACAGCCCAGCTAGCAAAACATTGAATTTGTATACATCATACACACATATAGTAGTGCAGTGTTAGTGCCCAGTGGGAATGGAGTCACGCTAATTGAATTCCAACTCACCTGATCATTGAGTTTGTATTTGTCATAGACAATGTAAATGCGTGAGTGTAGCGAAGCGATAGCGCCGTAGTGGGCTTTATATGTACCAAACATAAATGGATCATCTATTCAATATGTTTATATAATGAAATACAAATAGTCTAGGGACTGCAGATTTAAAGTGAGATGAGGACACTGTTATTACGACTTCACATGTACCTCTGCACAGATGACATCACAATGGATGGTGCCAGTGTAATATGCTTGTTGTACGTATCAAAGAAGTATGACGTGAACAACCTGGAACATAAGTGTACTAGTCATCGATGACGTCAGACAACGCATGTGTGATACTGCAACAGGCCCACGTGTTTGATGAGCAGGAAAGCTCTGACCTTTAATCTGGAAAATGGAGATGCCACTCTAAAATCAACCGGAGTTACCGAACTTTGCCACGAATGCTTGGTTAAGATCATACAAACGATAGTAGTGCAGGGAGGACACCATATGACGTGGAGTTTGCTCGAGCCCTAAAACTGAACAAAGACGAGCAGTGCAATCTGGTTTTTAAAAACCCAGCTAGTAGAGCATTGGATTCTTATAAATCATACACCTGCAGAGTAGTGCAGTGTTAGTTTAGATACATTTTCTTAGTAGTAACTGGTGGGACTTTCTCTAGCAGCCCAGCTAGTAAAACATTGGATTCGTATAAATCATACACATATATAGTAGTGCAGTGTTAGTGCCCAGTGGGATTGGAGTCACGCTAATTGAATTCAAACTCAGCTGGTCAATGAGTTTGTATTTGTCATAGACAATGTAAATGAGCGAATGTAACAAAACGATAGCGCCGTAGTGGGCTTTATATGAACCAAACGGAACTGGATCATCTATTCTATATGTTTATATAATACAAAAACATATTCTAGGGACTGCAGATTTAAAAGAGATGAATACACTTTTATTCATATTCCACAGGTATCTACGCAGATGACACCACAATGGATGGTGCCTGTGTAATGAGCTTGTTGTACGTATCAAAGAAGTATGACGTGAAAACCCTGGAACAGAAGTGCCTGACGTATTTGTCTTCATCGATGACACCAGACAACGCCTGTGTGATACTAGAACAGGCCCACGTGTGTGATTAGCAGGAATTGAAAGGAAAAGCTGTGACCTTTAATCTGTAAAATGGAGACCTACTCTAAAAACATCTGGAGTTACCCACCTTTGCCATGAATACTTGGTTAAGACCATACAAGCGGAAGAACTGGTGGCTGATGAACATACTGCCTTTGAAGCTGCTGTGGCATGGAGCGAGAGTGCATGAAGGAAAATGAACACTGATGCAACTCTAGAAAATAGACGTCACATGCTTGGGGTAGCCATAAAACACATGCAGTTTCCAGTACTTGATCAGAAGTATTTCTTGAAAAATGTTGGGTTTGTTGTACGTATCAAAGAAGTATGACGTAAAAGCCTGGGACAAAGCTCTGACCTTTATTCTGGAAAATGGACATGCTACTCCAAAATCATCTGGAGTTACTAACCTTTGCAAGGAATGCTTGGTTAAGATTATACAAGCAATAGTAGTGCAGTATCAGTTTAGAGACAGCAGGGACCACAACATATGACGTGAAGTTTGCTCGAGCCCTAAAACTGAGCAAAGACAAGAAGTACAATATGTTTTTTTTTTAAATCCAGCTAGTAGAGCATTGGATTCTTATAAATTATACACATATATAGTAGTCCAGTGTTAGTGCCCAGTGGGATTGGAGTCATGCTAATTGAATTGAAACTCAGCTGGACAATGAGATTGTATTTGGCCTAAACAGTATAAATGAGAGTTTAGCGAAACGATAGTGCCGTAGTGGGTTTTGTATGTACCAAACGGAACTGGATCATCTATTCTATGTGTTTATATAATAAAATAAAAATACTCTAGGGACTGCATATTTAAAGAGAGATTAGGACACTTTTATTACTATTTCACATGTACCTCTATACAGATGACATAACAATGGATGGTGCCTGTGTAATGGGTTTGTTGTACGTATCAAAGAAGCATGACGTGAAAACCATGGAACAGAAGTGTCTCACATATTTGTAGTTATCGATGATGACATACAACGCTTGTGTCATACTGAAACAGGCCCACGTGTGGAAAATGTTGATGCTGCTCGAAAATCATCTGGAGTTACCAACCTTTGCCATGAATACTTGGTTAAGATCATACAAGCGGAAGAACTGGTGGCCGATGAACACACTGCCTTTGAAGCTGCTGTGGCATGGAGTGAGACCACATGAAGGAAAATGAACACTAATTGTAATTACAGTTATATCGGCGTCGGACATATGGTTATGTCGAGAGAAAAAACTCAGCGGTTAGTTGACGGGGGTTTCGGGTTTGTTGTACGTATAAAAGAAGTATGACGTGAGAAACTTGGAACAGAAGTGTCTGACGTATTAGTAGTCATTGATGACGTCAGACAACGCCTGTGTGATACTGAACAGGCCCACGTGTTTGATGAACAGGAATTGAGAGAAAAAACTCTTACCTTTAATCCGGAAAATGGAGTGAGAGCACATGAATGAAAATGAACACTGATGCAACTGCAGAAAACAGATGACATATGCTTGGGGAAGCCATAAAGCACATGCAAAATCCCCCATTCTTGATCAGAAGGATTTCACAAAATGTTTTGGGTTTGTTGTACGTATCAAAGACGTATGATGTGAAAACGCTGGAACAGAAGTGTCTGACGTATCACTAGTCATCGATGACGACAGACAATGCCTCTGTGATACCGAAACAGGCCCACGTGTTTGATGAGCAGGAATTGAGAGAAAAATCTCGGACCTTTAATCTCGGAAATGGAGATGCCACTGTAAAATCATCTGGAGTTACCAACCTTTGCCATGAATACCTGCTTAAGATCATACAAGCGGAAGAACTGGTGGCCGATGAACACACTGCCTTTGAAGCTGCTGTGGCATGGAGTGAGACCACATGAAGGAAAATGAACACTGATGCAAGTCCAGAAAACAGACGTCACATGCTTGGGGAAGCCATAAAGCACATACAATTTCACCCATACTTGATCAGTAGTATTTCACAAAATGTTTTGTGTTTGTTGTACGTATCAAAGAAGTATGACGTTAAAACCCTGGAACAGAAGTGTCTGACGTATTTGTAGTCATCGATAACGACAGACAACGCCTGTGTGATACTGAAACAGGCCCACGTGTTTGACTGGCAGGAATTGAGAGAAAAAAGCTCTGACATTTATACTGGAAAATGGAGATGCTACTCTAAAATCATCTGGAGTTACCAACCTCTGCAATGAATGCTTGGTTAAGATCGTACAACCAGTAGTAGTGCAGTGTTGGTTTAGAGACATCAGGGACAACAACATATGACGAGGAGTTTGATCAAGCCCTAAAACTGAGCAAAGACAAGAAGTACAACATGTTTTTTTATTTAAACATCCAGCTAGTAGAGCATTGAAGTCTCATAAATCATACACCTACATAGTAGTGCAGTGTTAGTAGAGAGACATCTTCTTAGTAGTAACTGGTGGGACTTTCTCTAACAGCCCAGCTAGTAAAACATTGGATTCTTATAAATCATACACATATATAGTAGTGCAGTGTTAGTGCCCAGTGGGATTGGAGTCACGCTAATTGAATTGAAACTTAGCTGGTCATTGCGTTTGTATTTGTCATAGACAATGTAAATGAGTGAGTGTAGCAAAAAGATAGCCCCTTAGTGCATTTGTTTTTTTATGTACTAAAGGAAACTGGATAATATAATCTATATGTTTATATAATGAACTTAAAATAGTATAGGGACTGCAGATTTAAAGAGAGATGATGATACTGTGACTACTATTTCACATGTAACTGCACAGATGACATCACGATGGATGGTGCCAGTGTAATAGGCTTTTCGCATGTATCAATAAAGTATGACATGAAAACCCTGGAAGTGTTTGACGTATTTGTAGTCATCGATGACAACAGAAAACGCCCGTGTGATACTGCAACAGGCTCACGTGTTTGGTTAGCAGTAATTGAAAGCAAAAGCTCTGACCTTAAATCTGGAAAATGCAGAAGCTGCT
>JAECMU010096107.1:0-10714 GCA_016106625.1 Dracogyra subfuscus | reverse complement strand
CTAGTTATCAATCAATCAATCAATTGAGGAATATAAATATTTAGGCTTAACACTCACTGGGTTCGGATCCCAGTCGAGGCATGGGATTTTTAATCCAGATATCGACTCCAAAACCTTAGTGACTGCTCCGCAAGGCTCAGTGGATAGGTGTAAACCACTTGCACCGACCAGTGATCCATGACTGGTTCAACAAAGGCCATGGTTTGTGCTATCCTGTCTGTGGGAAGCGCAAATAAAAGATCCCTTGCGGTTAATCGGAAAGAGTAGCCAACGAAGTGGCGACAGCGGGTTTCCTCTCAAAATATGTGTGGTCCTTAACCATATAACCGTAAATAAAATGTGTTGATTGCGTCGTTAAACAAAACATTTCTTTCTTTCTTTCTTTCACTAAGTTAAATAAATTTAACATCACAAAAAAACTTATAGTACAACGTGCTAGGAAGGCAATGTACTTTGTTTTATCTAAATCAAAAGAAAATAATCTTTCTGTACACTTATACATTTTATGCGCCATGTCTTACCAGTTAAAAAATCTTTTTATGAAATATGGAGAACTAGGAAGAATGCCTTTATAGTTAATTATTAATCGAAGAATAATAGGTTTTTGGGCCCGACTCATAACTGGTAAACAAAGAAAGTTATCGTACTTGTTATACGAACTAATGTAGTGGGATTCTACTGTAAATGGATTCATCATGTACACTTGGATTAGAAACACTGAAACTATACTAAATGACCTTGGCATGTCTAAAAAAAATGTATCACATAATTTCCCAACAGTAAAAGTACTAATTAATCATGTGTAAATAAGACAAATACAGTAGATAAATTTAATTTTTTTTAAAAATATTTTGTCATCATCTAAGGGTAACATGTATGCTATTATTAAAGAAAAACTTGAATTAGAAAAATATTTCACAATATTACCTGAACATTTATGGACAGCTATTTTTAAATTCAGAACATCAAATCACTATCTTCCAAAAGAAACAGGACGCTGGAATTACATATATTAGTAGAAGACAGATTATGTCCATTTTGTGACAAAAACGATATTGATGAATTTCATTATTTATTTATTTTTGATTATTTCTCAGCTATTCGTAAACAGCTACTAAAACCACATTACTATACTAAGCCTAATATATTCAAATTTAAAAAACTCCTTACTAAAAGTAAAATTAGTTCGCTGAAGATGATCAGCAAATTGAATAAACAAATACTCCATAAATTTAAATAATAATAATGATGATGATAATTATGATGATTATGATAGTATTATTAATAATAATAATACCGTAACAAAAACCAATAGAACATGTTTTATATTGTATGTAGGTTATTCTTGGATACGACATTCATGTCATAAACCCTGCTATTTCTAAGCAATTTAAATATGTAATATTTAATATCTTGAGCTCCTGTTAACCCTATCTTGTCACTTTATAAATATGTATATGTTTTGAGGTTTTTTTTATATTCCTCATATGCCGTTGCATAACGGCCTGAGAGTAATAAAGTTATATTCTGTTCTGTTCTGATCGTGCTAATTAAACCTGAAAAGGGGTTGATACTTAAGAATCACTGATCCTTAGTCAGGGTAGGCCTACTCTAAAGAATATTTTGGCATCAGTTTCGTGCTAATTAGGGGCCTAATTGTCATGTCATAGGGCTTTACGTGCACATTTAGAACAAGCTGTTGTAGCGCACGCCTGTTCTGGGCGCAAAAGCCGGCTCCTCCATCCAATGTCCAGGACAGGAAAAGTGGCGGGGGGGGGGGGGGGGAGAGACCGCCTGCACAGGCAGATGCAAGGGGGCACCAGCAGGCCGCCCAATATCGGTAGAAGGCAGGGGTGGGGGCGATGGTGCTATGGAATTTTGAATGACGCAAAGTATTATGCCAAAGAGAAAATGTACGCAAATTTGGTTGAGGAAATCAGGAGCAATTTTGAACGGTCGGTCAAAAAGAAAATTCCAGAGCTAGTATAGGTTTTGACATTAGTGAATCGAGAGTAGCTCGTTAATTAGTCCCCTATGATGCTGTGATGTCTCCCTAGGTTGCCTGACCGCTGCTGGTCGACCGGCCTCGGTAACGTCATGGTTATGCCATCGGTCTACAGGCATGTAGGTACTGGGTTCGGATCCCAGTCGAGGCATGTGATTTTTAATCCAGATACCGACTCCAGTGCTCCGCTCAATGGGTAGGTGTAAACCACTTTCACCGACCAGTGTTCCATAACTGGTTCAACAAAGGTCATGGTTTGTGCAATCCTGCCCGCGTGGAAAGCCCAAATAAAAGATATCTTGCTGTTAATCGACATAAGAGTAGCCCATGAAGTGGCGACAGCGGGTTTCCTCTCAAAATCTGTGTGGTCCTTAACCATATAACCTTTCTTCCTTTGCTTCTGGTCGTAGCATGACAACCAAGGTGAGACCCGTACAATTGTGTAGATTGGGGGTGGGATAGGGTAGACTGGTATTCTTTTGTCCAGCTCTTTATTAGAGTACGTGCGTGGACATTACATGGGGGCGGGTACATTGTTATCATTAGTCAATGCACCCTATGTACTGTTGCGGTTGTGCATTATATCTGTATGTGAACCTTACTTTGGTGTTAAGGTTGTTCTTATTGTCCTAAGTCCCTATTCTAGTCTTTCAAGAGCCACCCCTTTCCCCACTTCTCCTTGGATTATAATGAAATACAAGGATAGGGGGGTTATACTAGCCTAGCTATTTAATTTGAAGGGTTTTACCCGTGTAGTGTGAGTATTGGCTAAAGTTACATTGTCTGGTTTCCATATTATAACATCATGTACAGAAACTGCGTGTTTGTGAAGTGTGTGGTGCCTATCTTGGCATCCATGAGTAGTATTTTTGTGTACGTAGAGGGGACAACAATGGAAAGACAATGGAGTGGCCTTCAATACAATGGATATGCACCTCCGGAACAATGGGTCCCCAATCCGGAACAATGGATGTGCACCTATTGTCTTTCCGGTTCAGTGGAGCGAGTAATTGGTTTTTCCGGTTCAGTGGAGCGGATAATGTGGGTTTTCGGTTCAGTGGAGCGTGTAATGGATTTTTGAACAAAAGAAGTGTACCTATTGTGCTGAGTGATGACTGGCATTTTTTCAAAGGATGACTGGCATTTTTTCAAAAGTGGTATTATTTATTGATAGTCTGAGTCAGTCTTTTGTGTTTGCTTGGTTTTTTAGTTGTGACAAGGATGATGGGTACAAAGACCTTTGTCTAAATATGCTTTGAAAGGTTTATTGTTAGCAATGATGAAATAATATTTTTTTGAATAGAAAAACAGTTGAAACCGGTTTATTTGTTATTATTATTATTATAAACCAATCGGAACAGTCGTTTTAAACAATGTATTTAAATATATGTTATAACATAAAGAGAAGTGAAGTTATTTATTTGTAACGATTGCGTTCAAAGATGAATCACGACAAGAAACATTTAAATTTTGGGCGGGAACGTCCGCGTTTTGTTAGGTTCGATGGGCTCACTGTAAAAGTGCTATTTGAAATAAAGTGGCTTTTTAATTAGGGGGCTTAACATTAAATCTATAATGTTCATATTTTGTTCAGTTTTGGTTTTTTTCTTTTTTCTTTTATGGTATGTAAAATTACTGCCTTCATAAAAACATTATTCCCGCAGAAAGTGCCCTAATAATAAGTGAGCACCCTGCCCTCCTCAAATCCTAGCTGGAACACTGGAGCCGTCTAATTTTGGAAATAGGGTAAGGCAGTGCAAGTGTGGTACAAAATTCTATTGTTATACATTATAAATAATGTTTTGTTGGATGCGATGGGTCACTGCAAAAGTGAGTATTTTGAAATAAAGTAGCTTTTGAAAGGTTGTATTTATAAATGTGTTATTGGTTTAATAGGATATATTTTTAGTTACAATGAAATATTCTTTTGTATAGGAAATCAACGTTTTTCAAGATATGTATGTGATAGACCTAACAATTGTGTATGGTACATAGATTAATCAGGGCCGTACCCTCCGAGGGGGGGGGGGGGCAGGGGTGGCAGTTGCCCCCCCCCCTTGAGAATCTCGGTTTTTTTTTTTTTTTTTAATATGTTACGGTCAAGGTTTAATCTTTATAGTATGTTAAAAATTATTTATAAAATTTAGTGCCCCCCCATGGATTTTGGTCAGGGTACGGCCCTGTTAATGAGCATAAACATTATGTTTAATTGATGTCAGTGCTTTGTATGTAACGGATCATTCTAAACCATGACCGAACAAGAATGTTTGATAAAGATAACGACCCCTACAACAATTACGATAGTAGGTGGAAGTGGCAGCGGGAAAACGTTTTTTACAAAGCGTCTTTTGGAGAATGCTAACACCCCGTTTCTAACATACTGTTTTACGAGGGACTACCGACACAGGAAGAGTTGTACACGTGGGCAGACGAGGCTCAGAACCATATTGTGTTGGTATTGGACGATCTGATGATGGAAGTGTGTAACAGTGAGCTCATGTTGAAAGTTTATTCTACTCTTTCACATCATTTGGGTATTACATGCATTAGTTTACAACAAAGTCATCAACGAGATATAGAAAATACTTTAATTCGAAGGCGAAGGACAGACAGCTGAAGGTTGGTGATCAGGTATTGTTGCTTTTACCTAAATACAAGAACAAGTTAGAAATGATGTGGCAGGGACCAAACAGGGTAGTAGAGAAGCTGGGAAGTTTAGATTACAGAATAAAGATGGACAACGGGAAAGTAAAAACCTTTCATGTGAATATGCTAAAGAAATATTTGGACAGACCAAAGGAAGAGAATAGAGAAAGGATAGAAACAGTTTGTGTAGCAGTAGTAGAAGAGGAAGTCGCTGAAGGGGAATGTACAGAAAAGTTAGAAGAGAAGTGGGGTATTGTATTACCATTCGCTACCATATTTTTTTTAGAAGCAGCGATTTCTGAATATATTTTAAATTTTCTAAAGTTTTAAATCCAGAGTTTAGTATAGAGAGTTTATCATTCTGCATTCTGCATTGCAACCTGAACTTGATACATGTATTAAATCCCGAGTTTAGTATAGAGAGTTTATCATTCTGCATTCTGCATTGCAACCTGCACTTGATACATGTATTATCGACTGTTTCGTGCGGTTACTAAAACGTTTATAAATCTATTGGCTGTATTTGTTAACAGCCGACCAATGAAAATGTTTTTGACAATCGAGTAAACTGAAGCCATGTATGAAATTTGTCTTACTTGCTGTGTAGTTTATGTATTCATTTTAAAAAATGTTTCAAATATAATATAGTAATTACTACGGGACAGACGGCGATGCATGCAACTTCACCACGGTGTGTAAAAACATGAACAAAGAACACTTGCGATCGTACGAAAATAAAAGAAACTGATTCACAATTTTCTTAAATTCCTTTCCTTTCCACATGTAATATTTCGCTAAATACTATTTGGCTACCAGTAATCTCTGACACATTCATGACATTAATATTAATTAATTAATATACCTACCGATCTTGTTTTATTCAAGTTATGTTAAACTATAAAATGTATTTTTTGTTTGTTTGTTTGTTTTATTTTTTTGCAAACCTTTGTTAGATTTTGCCGCGAAAAGTGCTACGGTACTGTAATAGTAATGGAAGCGTAATGCAGAACGATAGCCAGTCGTAATGTGGATACCAAACGTTTCGTCCCCGATTCAGTTAACCACACATTATTTCGATCCCACTGATGAAATGTAGCAATGTACCTACATACAAATAATATTGTTCCCAAGTTTGTCACTTTATTACTGGATGTGAAACTGTTCTACACTATTTGCTAATAACATGGAGCTTTAGGAGAGACGGGTTGGTGATGATTTGTTTTATACTTGGTCTGTGTGTGTGAGTGCGCGCGCGCGATAATTCTGTTAATTGCTGTACTAGGTATAATAACTTTATTTACACTTGACAAGCCATAACAGGGCTATAGTTAAAAAGGAAATAGAAAAATTCTATCAATTATGTGGATTGATTTATACTTTTATTACTTAATACATAACATTCCAATAAATAATACAATTTGTTTTATTGTTATTTTTCTCTTGTTGTTGTTATTTTTTAAATATGTCAAATATGGCGCTGTTTAAATTATGTTTTATACATATTTTTAAATGGTGTTTCAAAAGGGGCGTTCGCACGCTTAAAAATTAAAATACCAGAAAAGTCCAGAAAAATATTTCCATTTGGTTGGTCGCCCTACATTTCATAATACCCAGTTGCATTGAAGCGCTCTTACACTACTTAAAAGGAAACGATACTACCGAATTACAGGTGAACAATGGCGAAAGCACATGTCTTACTGAGTCGGAAGACGTACAACAATCTATTGAAGAGAAGCAATACACCGACTCGGGTGAGTGATTCTACATCTATTAAGAGTGAATGTGAAGACCGTTCTATTGAAACTGCTTCGGCGTCAGAGAAACAGCCCATGTCGAATGATGGTGATACATCTAATAAACATTATACGAGCTTATCAGAGCAGACAAAGAGCAATTCACTGCTGTCTCTAGGCCTACAAACTGCTATGCTACAAGGTGTTCCTAGTGCAAGACTAATCGGGAAATTAATGGCTTTGTGTTTTTTTTTGTTAAGGATCAGTTTGAAAAGGGCACATTACAGTGGAATGATGATGGTGAACTACTTGATAAAGATGGACACGCTCACGTGGGATCTGATATTCCAATGATGATACGCTACTCTGTGTTGGGCACCCATTCTACAAAACAACCCGTGGGCTATGAACATTTCATTAATAAATTGAAAGAGTTAAATGTACCCCAGAAACTCTTGGTATTGACACAGAAAGGTAGCGGCAAACAAAGAAAACGAACACCAGATGTAAACAAGAATAAAGTTTTATTTAAAAAGAAAAGCTAACACGGGCATTCCCGTCGTGAAGAAATTAAAGGTGTTAGAAAAGTATTAAAAGAAATAAAGTGTTCTTTGTTCACTAGTATGGTGTGTTTATTACTTACTTTCTAATTAATATGTAGTGTCTGTTTATACTTAGTTTTCTAATTAAAATCTGTAGTGTTGTTTTATTGCTTAAATGTCATTCAGTCATTTGCACACGTAACATCAACTCCAGTACATTCCGACGATCTTCACTAAGATAGTTCTCTTGTAGCCACTCGACGCTGGTGTAAGGTAGGGTGTGTATCGCATGAGACGGTTCACCGTGTCTGCGAACGAAACGTTCTGCATCTCGCACTATTGACTCATGTGGTAAAGACTGCAAGACTCTTTGAAAATAGGTATCAATGGCTTCATTCTGAGTCATCATTAAACAACTGTGTTGCGTTTGAGATGGGTGATCAATTGCACATCCTTCACAACTGTCTTTTGTCATTTGGTTTATTGCCGGTTGCAGCACATGCAAGTAAAAGGCAATGAGGGCCATTTCAAAGGGGGTTCTCCAAGAAGTATTCCGTTCACCAGCAATGTTCACTGAACACATAACCTTTATGCGTACAGCCGTATGTTCATTTCTGTATTGAGCTAGGTTATGCCTAAGTGCATGTCGCAGGTACCATATTCGGCTTCTAAATAGAACTGGGTGTCTATAAACAACTCTCCCGTGTCCCTGTTTACCACCTGGTAATAATAATAGCAGTTCGGAGTCCATTCTGTAATAAGAGTGAAATATTAGTTTAATATAGTTTTATATATATATATATATATATATATATATATATATATATATATATATATATATATATATATATATAATTATTATATTGTGCAGAGCTTATATCTTCACATATATTAATAAGTCATAATTTATTACTTTAATCAAAAGTGTGTGAACATTTATCTGTTTTAAATTCTGTAGACATACAGTATGTATATGGATTCGTTAACATTAAGTAACTTTGCGAATTAAATATATAGCTTACAAATAAAGTTGTACCTTGTATATTTCTTCTTCTTTTCGTTCAGTTCGTACATGTTAACAATAACTGTGATCTTTATTTATTTTTAAATGCTTGATAACCATATGGTACTGAGGTAATACCATCCTCTAAAATGAATCGTTTATTATCTAAAGGTATTAAAGCTACTTTTGTGTTTTTGATCGTGTACAGGGTATTGTTAAATGATCGTATCAAATTAAATGTGGCAGAGAACGGTTTTTTTCTTTCTGAAAGAGACATTGCTTAAACAGTTCGTGACGCAGTGACTTTTTAACAAAACCCCGTTTGATACCCTTTGCTCTTTTGTGTTCGATTTTAGAATTTGTATTTTTGTCAATGATGGTAAAACTGTAATATTTAGCCCTAAGTCCAACGAACTCGTCAATGACTGAACCGCCAGCTTCGTCTTTCATCAGTCCTGTCACCTTGTGTCTTACTATAGAAAATAATGGATTGTCTGGGAGAAAGTTGGACGTATCAAACAAGTGACTGTTTCCTTGCATGAACTCGTATGGGTCTAACAAATCTTTACCCGGCGCTTCCCCGATTTCCATGAACAAACTGTCAGTGTCAGTCATGAGTAGTCGCACGCGTTCGTTGTACTGTTTTACCATGGTTTCATAATAAAAAGACAGAATGTGACGTTTAGCGTGTTCTAAAATACAAAATCCTACTGCAATGGGTTAAAGGTAACTGTGGTTCTTTGCATTTCAACTGCCACTAAGTCTTCTGAAAAACCTATTTACGTGTTTGAAATTTGATTTTGCAGTGTTTTGTCTTAGTCGTTATCGTTGTGCAACCAGTTCGACTTGTTTGTATTTTCTGACCGACTCTATGAATTTTCCATAACAGACATTTGACATTGCTTTGTACAAATCTTGGGAACATTTGTCTTTAGCATGCTAAGCCATGCTTGCGTTTTTCTATGTTCCGAGTTACAAAAGGTTTCATCCACTTCGATTGCTTGAATTTTAAAACTTTGTGAATACATTTTAACTCCAAACGGAGTTTTAAATATAACTTTAGAGTTGCAAAATGTATGACGTAGTTGCTTTTATTTTTTAAAGTACAAAACAATTTTTTGTCTGATGGTTTATTTAAATTTAGACCGAATTGTTCAAGTAACGGTTTACAGAATGGTGAAAACTCATCTGAGAGTGTTATCGTGTACAGGTGCCAGGGGAAAAGAGACGTGTTTTGCGTGAAGTTCTCTTGGATATTCCAAATCGACTTCTAAAATATGTCTGACGCCATATAACCGTAAATAAATGTGTTGAGTGCGTCGTTAAATAAAACATTTCTTTATTTCTTTCCTTCATTAGAACATTTTTCCTAAAATGGTGTTGATTGCTACATATTTAGTGTCATGTTTGTGTTTATTAGTATTAAAACAAGATATTTGTTCAACAGAATTAATTAATTATATATATATATATATATATATATATATATATATATATATTAAGAAAACCCGTCTTGAAACTAGTTTCTTCTCATTTATTTGCAAAGTAAATTTGTAACAATACATAACTGTAATAAATATGTTAACTACGTCGTTAAAGAAAACTCCAAAACTCTTCTGATTTACTAGAGTTCTATATGAGTTGCATACGTTAACTGCACTATAAGGAAATAATAATAATAATTTTAAAATAATAGTAATAATAATAATACTCACCAACATACGGTTGAAACCGCCGTGTTGAATGAAGTGGAAATCTCTCCGTTGGTGTGTTATGCTGCTGCTGCTGCTCCAAGCGTTCATCTGTTACGGCAAGTAACAGCATTTCGTTCTCCTCACGAACCTCGCGCTCCAGTTCATCAATTGTGTAAAGTATTTGTTCTCTACACTCCACGAGTGCTCGGAACGCAGGTGCCGAAAATGTTAGGGATTTCGTGCCCGACTTGGTAACTTTATTTACTTGTACGTATACTTCATTATTTACGTCCCACACCTTAACGATGGCATGGTCCTTGTAAAAAAAGGATTGTTTTTTACTCTGATTCATTTTAAAAAGATCTTACTTCAGTTTAAGTTGATTTTTAAAAATGTTAAGACAAAATGTTCAGCGCAGAGTGATACAAACTGTTGCGTTTCCACTTTTATAAAACCGTATAACGATAACGAAGGAGGTCTAAAACGATTAGTAGGTTGCTATTAACCAATAGAACACCTGTAACCCGTTTCCCACGATTTAGCGACTTGACATGTTTCTCCTACCGCCTAGATAACAAGCTATTATCTATAGAAAGCAGATGTCGGTCACATCTTTAAATTTCAATGATGGGAGTATAATTCTAAATTTCCTCACGCTTTTTATAAATACTTTTGGGTTAATTGTTTTGTTTTGTTTTTTTAACGACGCACTCAACACATTATAATGACGGTTATATCGGCGTCGGACATATGGTTATGTCGAGACAAAAAACCCCAGTGGTTAGCTGACGGGGATCGATCCTAGACCGACCACGCATCAGGCGGGCACTGTACCACTGGGCTATGCTGCCCGCTACTTTTGGGTTAAATGCTTACTCTTCAAATTGTAAACTATATTCTGGTTCTTCAATCTTCCAAGACTATTTTAAGATGTTACCATTGAACCGTGCTTTTGGGTTCCGCCCTTTGGTTTAAACTTTTATTCATCAATAGAAATAACAGGTGTTTCGTGTACTAATTTTTTTAAATTTTTTTCCAAATCTTTATTGTCCCCAGACCATCAGACAGTGCCAGGGTTGGGGAGCCCTGAT
>JAECMU010096104.1:2090-12632 GCA_016106625.1 Dracogyra subfuscus | reverse complement strand
ATTCAAATTAGCTAAGATGAGAAGAATGGAAGAGAGAGAGAGAGAAGAAAGGAAAGAAAAAAAATAGATAGTTGATATGATATTATTTGGTCACAGTAGGGAAAAGAGAAGGTGGAATAATGAATGGTTAGTTATCGGAATGTTTGCTATTAATTATAAAGTCTTAAACAGATTTAAATATAACACTCGTTTTGTGGGTACTAAAATTGGAATACTTACTTACAATATTCAATAAAAACACTTGTAGTAAGTAAAAGAATGACGCAATATTTAGTTTTTGTTCTCTTTATTTCATTTCAACTTATTTTCGTGCTTATATCCAATTAAGGCTCAAGCACGCTGTCCTGGGCACACACCTCAGCTATCTGGACTGTCTGTCCAGGACAGTGGGTTAGTTGTTAGTTAGTTAGTGGTTAGTGAAAGAGAAGAGGGTGTAGTGGCCTTACACCTACCCTTAAGAACATGCTCTGGATTGGAGCCGGTACCGGGCTGCGAACCCTGTACCTACCAGCCTGTAGTCCGATGACTTAGCCACTACGCTTAGGAGTGAACCAAATGGCAAATTTATCAGCATTGTAGTCTTGTAGTCTGTATTTTGAACATGATTTATTGTAATACAGGATACACTAAAAGAAATATATTGAGTGGTGTTTCAACCTCATACTGAATTATTTCGAGGAATTCGCTTGGTGTACTTTTGTACAAAAACCACGCTGATGGGTTAGGTCTACAAGTTTATAACTCGAGAACATATTTTCACTTAAAGTTTATATAAATACATAAAATAATATGCATTTACTAAAGGGCAAGTATTATTTTCAAAAGTTTTTCAGAATTGTGCAGTTAATGTTGTTTAAAACTGCATTAAAAAAAATCAAGTAATTTTTATATTGTCTTCTTTATTAATTTTATTGTTACAAAAAGTATGTTCTAAACAAAAATAAGGTACTTCAGATTGTGATATAATTATTTCTGATGAACCTGCTTGAACCCCTTTTGAGAACACGAAGTAGAATATGAGACCACAAGACATATGCTGGTGACTGCTGCAACTGATCAGTGACTGGACCTTATTTGGGACTACTAATGAAGTGTTAAAAAGTTACAATGGCACAAAATAGTAACAATATTATAATTTTCATGTGAAGTTAGTAATTTTTATGAAAATTATTTATATTGACGTTTAAATATAATGGATATACTATTTAAAACACGGCACATAAGTGGCAGCATATTGGACAAGTTCTAGGAATTCTGTCATCATAATAAATCCTGGTTGCCCAGGATAGTGTACATCTATAGTCTGATTTATCACAAAAATTAACCAATGGAAGAAAGGCTTACATGAAAGTTTTATTAGAATAAAGCACATTAAATATAAAAATGTACAATTGTTATTATTATTATTATTACATTTTTTTGTTTAACGACGCACTCAACACATTACAATTACGGCTATATCGGCGTCGGACATATGGTTATGTCGAGAAAAAGCCCCATTGGTTAGCTGACGGGGATCGATCCTAGACCGACCGCGCATCAGGCGGGCACTGTACCACTGGGCTATGCTGCCCGCTAATTGTTATTACTTACCTCCATAGTTGACAAGCCGACTAACTCGTGATGCTGGTACACGTCTCTCTCGGGCTGTTGAACTCAGCTACAAGTCAAATATAAATGAAATACACTGAAACAATATGAACCTTTTAGAAAATATATATAATAAATATTCATTATATGTATATTTACTACATTAGAACTACAAATATTATTTAGTCATACAGCCCTTGAAATTCTGACAACTTTGCTACGGCAGTTAAGTGCCATCGCAAGTCAATTTTGCAACGGCACTACAACGGCAATTTCAAAGAAAAGATTAATGCTGTCAAAATTATTCATATATGATCCACTGCTGTAATAATATGTTAAAACATAACATCTCAACTTTACATTCGTAAGCTTCTATACTGGAATAAACCAATTTTTATTAAGTAAGGAAACTGAGCTACACACAATAATAAATTTATGCTTCAGAGAGAAATGCCTACAGACTTTTCACCACTCACAGATTTGTGACAGCAATGAAATGCTATCACAAATCAAGTTTGCGATAGCTTTTGTGACGACATTGCCAATTGCCACCGAAAATTTCGAGGGCTAGTCATATATGATTCACTTATGTATACTTTAATTAAAAGCTGAAACAGTTTGATTTACCTGATATTTTAGAGACTAAGACTAAATACTTTCTAGTTTGAGGCCTGATAGTTATTTTTAATTTCAAAACCTAGCTCTGAGCTATTAACACATGTGAATATCCTATATAAAATATGCACATTTAACATTTAGTTATGTCATTAGTTTGAGTATTATTGACAAGAATGATATACGCAAATTCGATCTCCGTTGTTATAATGAATTGGCAGTTTCACCAATTTATCTATTAAACTTCAAATATGGCAGAAATATTTTCTAATAAAATGTTGTAAAATTACTTTGCCAACTCAAAATAAAATTTGCCAATTATTCTCAAAATTCGCGAGCTAGCCCTGATTAATTTAAGTACCATACTGAAGGGTGTCTGTAGCTTAACTGGTCGTTTATCACTTACAGTCTGTATATTTTTCACAGGCCTTGGTGACTCAGTCTGTATATTTTTCACAGGCCTTGGTGACTCTGATTTAACAGAATCTTTCAAAGTTTCTGCTGCTGTCTGTTTGACACTGGTTTCTGCAGGTTTACTTGTCTCCTTGTGCAGAGTGGTCTTCTCTGTACTATGTACGGTCTGGTATGATGCTTCATTTGTGATAGTACTGTTGTTAGACTGTTGGTCTGTCTGCATCTGCTCTAGGATGGAACTTTTCATTACAGTATCATCCGATTGTGCTCTGGTGTCAGATTTGCTTGATGGTTTTTCCTTCACAATATCAACAATGATATTAGCTTCTTCGGAAAACTTTGACATTTTTGCTTTTGCATTCGACTGAAAAATCAGAATCAAGAAACTTTAAATATGCACACGATATAAGACAAGCATGCTAATATACAAGTGACAGCTCAGAATCTAAAAGGCTCAAAGAAGCAAGCTCAAACTCACAAAAATATGGGTCTCTTTAAATTAAATTTGCCGATTTAGCCATCTGTATTTAAGAGACCATAAACTTATATACATGTAGTTCCTAAGATTTATGGCAAAATGTGATTCTGACCACTTTTTGAAGAAGAAAAAACACGAAGTCCAAGTCTCTGTATGTAAGGTTCCATTTATATGTAATCGGGGTTTGTCCCAGAAAGTAAAATGTGTATGGTACCATACCCAAATTGTTTTGTACATTTTAATTTATGACTTATCATTACTGTATGATTTTCTTAACCCTAACCATCAACTTAAACCATTTCCTTTCTGGAGGAGGTTCCCCATACCCCCTATTGACTGTGGTAACATTCAATTCCATTGCGACATACCCAAAAATTCTTCTTGGCAAAAATACTGATGTTATGCAAAAATAATTTAGATAGGCCTCAGCCCATTTAATTTTATGTAACCAATTACAACCATGTCTTAAAAGTAATGTGTAAACACAAAAAATTTTAAAGTTTGTTTTGTTTAATGACCCCACTTGAGAACATTGATTAATTAATCATTGGCTATTGGATGTCAAACATTTGGTAATTCTGACACTTAGTAATCAGAGAAAACCTGCTACATTTTTGTTCTAATGCAGCAAGTGATCTTTTGTATGCACTTTCTCCAAAGACAGGAACGCACATACCACAGCCTTTGACCAGGTATGTTGCACTGGTGTAAATGAGAAATACCAAATAAGTTGAATAGATCCACAGAGGTGGTTCTGTCCTATAACATAAGCACCTCAAGTGAGCATTCAATTGACTGAGCTAACTCCTGCCCCTACAACAAATCACCTACATTTATGCCAAACTAGACTGCACTAGAAATGTGCAAATGAAAACGATCATACAATTTTCAAAGGCCTGAAGTGATATGGTTACTCTTTATTATTAAGTGACAACAAAGTTATTTTATAGTACATACACTTTCTTACAGACCAGCTTTGAAGCACTAGTCTGAACAGAAATAAATACAAAATAAGGAAAACTTACAATTTATATACATTTTGCTGTCCATTAAAATGGGGGGTGGGGGGTGGGTGGGCACAATATGAATTTGCAGTACAGTATGTTCTATACACTGGGTACTAAATATAATCAAGGGACAATGTTGATAGGGTAGAGTTTTTTAGATTTGCCCCATTTTAAAATCTGCTTATGCTATACAACAACAAATATTTTAAGCTACACATCCGGCATATTTCAGGGGGCATATATCAGGGTTATAGACATTTCCAAAGCATAAGGTTATTTTATCAAACATTTAATAAATTATTTTTTCCTCGAATATGAGTAGCTAAATTTACACTTGTTATATACTCTAACAGACATTTTACTGCATTTCCTCCCTTCAAACTTGTAACTTGTTTTAATAGCTATGACCCAACATTTTCTAACCTGAAAGTCTTCTGCTTTCTGCTGAGCTGAACTGTAGACATCTCTGGTTTTGACTCCACATTCTTCAAGAGCTGTGCGCACACTGGAATTATTCCATATTCGTGTCCATTCATTATTCTCGTACTTAAACAAAGCTTTGGTAATATTTTCAAGTCCTCGTATAAATCCTGCTAAATCTCCTGTTCTTCTAGCCATGACACAAATAAAGATGCACGATATTTCTAAAAAAAAAAAAAATAATCATAATCATACAAAAATAAAAGTAGTAATACTAATACTACTACTAATTTAATAAAATAACAATACAAAATACTAATAGTCATGTACATGAAAACAACACTTTTGATTGGGGGGGGCCATTCAAATATTGGGATGGGTGAATGTCCAAACATTATGTAGCGTTACAGGGGTGGTGGTGTGCTGAACATTATTACGTAACACACTTTATTATTACAAATTTTTCTTTTTAATTTCATAAATGCTGTAACTGCAATTTTTTTCAATATAGATAGTAATAGCTAGATGACAACAATAATTATAAATTGAGTTGAAATGGGTAGATCGGTGCTTTCATAAATTGCAAAACAATATGTTAAAATTATAGATTACACTCATAGCATGACTTGTTTTTGAGTGGGAGAGGGGTTTCCAAGCGTAATGCAATATTTTCTTGGAGGAGGTGGTATGGACGTTACAGATCATTTACATTGTATAATTTTTACAAAAATAGCATTACATATTTTCAGTATCATAAGTTCTAATTCTAAATGTTTACTTATTACTGATCAATATCATCAACAGTCAGAAATCCCAGTTAAAATAATTATATGTTAGAATTAAAATAACGACCTAAAACCTACTCTTTAAAAAACCCAAAAGAAAAACAAATTCAATTTAATTTGTTAATGCCTTCCCCACCCAGCATTATCATGCTGAAAAATCGAAATGCTGGCATTGTTATGGAACAGAGGAATGACGTGATGAGTGAGAATGTCATTGCCGTAATGTTGAGCATTTAAATTGCCATCATTGACAACTAGTGGTGAACGATAACCATGGGCAATGGCTGCCCAGACCCCTGAAATGATCTGGTTCAAGAACACAACAGTCTGCACAGTGTTCATTTCTCCTACGGTAGACGCGCATCCCGTCATCACCACGTTGTAAAGAAAATCTGGATTCATCCAAAAAACCAACGGTATTCCAGTGTCGCCATATCCAACGAGTGTGTACACGTGCCCAATTGAGACAATTTAGATGATGACGTTGCGTTAAAACTAATCTGACGTAAGGATGTTGTGCATGTAAACAGTACTCCCACAGATGATTACAAACAGTTTGCCCACTGATTCAGCTATTATGAAGCCCAGGTGTGTTAGCAGCAGTAGCAGTTTGGAATCGATTGCGCAAATGCGTGTTCTAGATATAGTGGATGTCCATGACGTGGAAAGTCGTTGGTGCTTCCTGTCATTCAAAGATTTCACATCGCTCAACTAGAACTCCCAACGTCGGCGATCTATTTTGAGACATAGATCACGTGATTGGTTCGGGAGTGACAGGTATGTAAAAAACATCACTTTATGTCTGTGCAGCACTGGGCCCACCTTTAAATTGTGTACAAATTCCTTTTCTACGCAACCGTCCACTTTTATCCTCGAAACGTTGTTTACAGCATGCACACTCCATCGCAGAAACACAAAACGAACACTTCCATGCTGTAACGTCGCTTGGTATGAGATGGCCCCTGTAACTCTAAATAAAGCAGAATTGCCCAGTGGGCGATCATGTGATCTACATCTCAAAATAGATCGCCGACCTTTTTAATTGCTACACGAAGCAACACGGACCGACACGAATGGCGGCACAGTGAGGGTGATGTCGAATTTCTCTCTGTATTATGTGTATTAGTGATTAATATGTGGATTTTTTTCCATTTGTTAACTCGAAAATGGTCGATGTAAAGGTATTTGACGTCAAACATAGGATTGTTGTGGTATTAGAGCGGGAATCTTTGCCTACCATTCGGTAGTCAAGATTTGCCAAAAAAATACATAGGATGGTCTCTGACTGTTGAGAGCGTATAACTGTCCAAATGTCCGTCTAGCTCTCTTACAGTCAGAGTACTCGGGCTAGGCCTACATATAGTGCAGGAAGGAAGGAAATGTTTTATTTAACGATGCACTCAAAACATTTTATTTACAGTTATATGGTGTCGGACACCCGCTGTTGCCACTTCATGGGCTACTCTTTTTTATCAGCAGCAAGGGATCTTTTATATGCACCATCTGACAGCCAAGATGACACATACCATGGCCTATGATATACCAGTCGTAGTGCACTAACTGGGGTGAGAAATTGCTCAATGGGATCGATCCCAGACCAACCACGCATAATGCGACTACTTTACAACTGGGCTAATCCTAACACCAAGGGGGTAACAATTGGATATTTTACCTGCCCAGCTACATCAATGTCTGGTATATACATCATTATATAGGCTATGTGATGAAAGTGGGATAGGTGCGGTGGTGAACTTTTATATAATCCCATACAATTGCTTACTTGAACTACTTGCTCAACAGTGACAACACCTTACTCTACCAACCTGCATAATCATTTATGGAATTATCCTTATAATCATTTATGGAATTATCCTTAGTATAAACCATATAAGTAATTGCCAAAATACGAACCATCAGTTTCTAATACTCCTACTGTGGCACTGTCACCGGGTCCATAGATAATTACTCGAAATTTAACGTCGGTTTCGTTTGTGGTGCTCAGTATCAAGGAGGATTGTTCAAAGAATATAAATATTGATGGTAATGCCGGTTAGGCTTACGCAATAATAATTTTTAAAATCAACAAGTTGTAAAAACAATAAATCCGTGTGCTAACGATTATAGCCAATTTATCGAAATTTTTAAATGTCTTTTAGTGGATGATACAAAAATAAAGTCAAATGAACGTGTAGTTCTGAGCTCTCTCAAGTCGACAAGGTCTCAGGGGGAATAACTCCATTAGACAAAAACACATGCACGTTGTGAAGTATGGAGTGTCAGTTCGGACATGAGATAATTTTAAACTGTGGAGAATAGAATGTTGTGAGAAATAAAAAATATATTTGGCGAAAATAAACAAAGGCATTTTATTTTTTATTGGATGTATATTGAATCCTTGCATGTAAACAAAAATAAAGCAGTGTGAACACAACGTTCGTCTATGCACCTTTCTTTTTATCAGTAGCCTAACAGGGTTAACTGCCACTCCCACCTAATTAATATATATAATAACTAATATAAATTTGACCAACATAAGACAAGAGATTTGGACATTTTGCTATACTAAAGTTTAGTTATTTAAATTACATACATTCACACAAAAACATTTTTCATGATACACACAAATGTTATCATGACTTAATCTGCAGACCTTGACATGAAAAATACAGTGATTATTGTTTCTCTTATAAGGAGTCATTAACGATATTTAACAATGATATTTTAACATTCAATTATTTTATTATTTTTAATTTACATTTTAAGGGAACACTGGTGTAGCCATGATTTTATGGGGGCGGGGGAGGGACCCATATTGGGAGCCAACCCACACTGTATATATGATGTAAAATATAATAAGAGTTAAACAAACGAAAAAAGAACTCTATGCCCCCATCCTCTTGCGATTTCTCTGTAAGGGAAGTATTCTCCTTGAACTACAAGTATGTCTTGGGCCTAATCATGTTAATCATCAGCTATTGGACTGCATCAGGTAACTGCTTTACTACTGGGCAATGTCCCGATCCTTTGAGGTGAAGAAAACAAGAAGAGGAGCACATTAATTAATTATTGGTTGTTGGATGTTAAAGAGTTGTTAATTCTGATATGTAGTCATCAGAGGAAACCCACTACATGTTTCCTAATGCAACAAGGCATTTTTGTCCAGTTGTCGTGCACTGGTTGAAACAAGAAAAACCAAATCAGTTGAATGGATCTACCCAGGTGAATCAATCCTGTGACAAAAACTCTTTAAGTGAGCATTCAACCAACTGATGTAAATCTGGCCTCTTGAGGTCAAGAAATGGCATAATGTTACTAATAACTGTTATGCTCATATTTTGCATCAAAGATATGACAACCAAAAGTTATGCTTTCCCAGACAATAAATAGTGAAAAAATTAGCTTAAGCAGGGGATGAGAGGGGGGCTTGGACTCCCAGACTATCCCCTGCACATGCACCAGAAACCTTGGTTAGGTATCTTCAACACAGAGATAACAAAGTTTGACCGTTTCTAGAACTAGGTGTTAGTATAATGTTCTTGTATTTTCAAGTGAAGTATAAGAAAACAAAGTATGCTAACCTTTGAAGGTCTTCTCTGTCAATGAACTAGATGTCTAATTTCCATTCAGTTATTTTTGTTTTTAATCATTGTGATTAGTAGGTTTAAAGAAATTTCGAGCTTGATATACTGTATTAGAGCATTAATTAGTACCCATTTTTAAAAGTTAAAAAGTGCTTTTTTAATTTTAAACTTTTTTGGGGGTGCTCCTTTAATTCCTTTTTTGTCTATTCCAATTGATTATATATATTTTTTCTGTACCAATAGTTATTTTAGGCTAGGTATGACTACCAGCATACTGATTAAGTAAGCTGAAGAACGAATACCAGCCTTGGTGAGTTACTGAACTTGTCATTGTATCTGATGCAGTTATGGGGGGTGGGGTGGGGGTGTGTGTGTGTATTTTAGTTCCAGCTTAGGCATGTGCAGGTGTGGGGGTGGGGATAAGTGGCGAGCAAAGTTTTTACGTTGGGTAGCATCATGCTCTCCCAGAAAATACATTAAAAAAAGAAAATTTGCTTTGAGTTTGTAATCTTAACCCCCCTCTCCCCAATGCACATGCTGATCCAACCGAGTTAGCCATACAGATTTACCTTGGTATGTTGTGCGTCCGAACATAGGTTTCTTGCCAAAAGAAAGTATCTCTAAAAATGCCCATTATATACATTTATATTTAATTATGTTAATACATTAAATTAACTGGTGTACTGCATCATTTAGTGGCCTTCCCTCTTGGTGGGCCCATTGGGCTATTTCTTGTTCCAGCCAGTGCACCATGACTGGCATATCAAAGGCTGTGGCATGGACTACCCCGTCTATGGGATGGGGTTTATAAAATATCCCTTGCTGCTGATTTAAAAAGAGTAGCCCATGAAGTGGCGACAGCAGATGTCCTCTCTCAATATCTGTGTGGTCCTTAACTATGTCCGATGCTTTATAACCATAAATAAAATGTGTCGAGTGTGTCATTAAATAATACACTTCCTTCCTTCCATTCAGTGGCCTCAAAACATATCCAAAGTATCATTTACTTGCACTAATTTTCCCAATCCCATCAGACATGAGACCTTGGTGAAAAATTAGACACGGGACCTTGGTGAACAATTAGACATGGGACCTTGGTGAAAAATTAGACATGGGACCTTGGTGAACAATTAGACATAGGATCTTGGTGAAACACAGGACATTGGTGAAATATTACATGGGACCTTGGTGAACAATTAGACATGGGACCTTGGTGAAAAATTAGACATGGGACCTTGGTGAACAATTAGATATAGGACCTTGGTGAAAAATCAGACATGGGATCTTGGTGACAAATCCTGGATAAATCTCTGGCATATACCCAACTTTTACCCATATCAGGTTTGTCTCCTGGGTGTATGAGGTGCTGCAGGTTGCGGGTAATCCAGGCTTGTGTCAGTAGGATGGTACAACCGATAGCAAACGTGGAGCACAGCATTGCCAAGTAGTACCACATCTTTAGATGTTTACTCTGGCTTTTTGTCTTCATTGTAACATCACAATGTGTTATGTTCAAGTCAAGGAATGTTTTTCTTTATGCGCATTGCCATGCTTTCTGGAGCGGAGCGGGGGGGGTGGGGTGGTCCAAGGGGTCCGGACCCCCCTCAAATTTGAGAAGTGCCCCTTTTATTTGGGATTTTTAGGTTTTTTTA